>ML829337.1:91731-112902 GCA_009831015.1 Picea engelmannii | reverse complement strand
GATGCTTCTATGCATGGAAAATTTTAGAGTTAGGGTTAAAGGTCTATGATCCGAGTCGAGCTCATGGTCATTTAAAAGGTCAAAAGTTGTTATTTGGTTGGAAACGGGGATATCAGATATCACATAATCTACAACACTACTATCTAGCCCATGAATACAAGTCATCTGGTTGGAGTTTGGCCACTTCATTACTCCATTGCAAATTATTAGGTCTTGAGAGTTGCAAAGCTTGACCAACTCAGTACCAAACAAATTCTCAATTAGGTCTTCAGAGCTTCTTTTGTAGTTATTAGATAAAACAAGGTTCCCATCTAGTCATAAAAGATTATGGTTGGAATCAGAACTTAAAAGAGTAGCTTGTTTAGTTGCAGTCCTAGCATTAAAGTCTCCTAGCAGGAGGATATTACCTTCATTTTTCAAACTATAAATATCTTGTTCTAAATTATTATAGGGGTAATTTTTATCTAGATTGTTTTTCTTATAAAAAGTAGAATTAAGAGGTGTAAAATAGCAAATTGCTATATACATCTCCTTAGCATTGGTGTTTGAAATTTCTATCAAAGTGTATTGATTGAGAGGGTCAATCTTATGAAGTTGAATGTGATGAGAAATGCTCTTTCTAATATAACAAGTTATGTCCCCTATCCCTCTATGGTGGGATTTTTTGTTCCATGCCGACCACAAGACAAATCCTTCTATGTTAGGGACCTTAGACTCCTCATTCTCCCAAGTTTCAACTAGACAAGTAATATCAATACCACTCGAGATTCAACTTATCATAGGACCTTTGCGCCATGGGAAGCCATGAAAGTTCCAAAAAGGATCTCGAGTGTCCCAAATTCCTATTTATTATTATCCTTATGGTCTCTATCCCTAACAATATCTTTTCGATTTCTAATTATTGCCCATTTTCCTTCTTTCCTAGCTTTTTTTACCTTCCTTAATTCAGCTTCGTCTTCAGGAATGAGGTCTTCATTTATAAATATTCCTTACCCTTTTAAGCTCAGAGATTTACTAAGTATGTTATATTTATAGTCATTACAACTTACTTTGACACAGATCAACCTATCTTTGTGATCAATTATTTTTCCTAGCCTCTTTGCTTCTATGAGGTAAGTTGTATCAATTTGTGATTTCTTTTATTATTGCTAGCGTATGCTCCTCTTCTTGTTCTTTTATACCAAAAATTATGAGGTTTAAGGCTCTTCTGTTACGCTCATGGTCCAATTTGATTAGCTTATTCATTTCCTCTTTGATGGGTTTGATATCCAAATTGTTGGTTGGTTTTTCTTCTAGCTCTTTAATCATATCTCTCAAGTTGTGATTTTCTTCAACCTCTCCTTCTTGGGTTGATTGTTTATGTTTTTCCATTTCTTGAATCCTATCCTTCATTGTTTGCAATCCACTCTTGAACCCTAAGAATCTATCCTCTATTTTAGTTTGAATGGTATCTTTGAAGAGTCTAATTTTTTTTATCAATCCTTGCCTCTAGCTCTATTTGGAGTTTTATGTCTCCTTCTTCACTCCTTTTTTCAAACGATTCTAACTCTATTTGACTTTTGGCATCTCTCTCTTCTCTCCTTTTTTCTACTGATTCCATATAATCGTAAATGATTTCTAGGGTGATTTTGGGGGGCCTCCCCATGTTAGACTAAGTTTTTGAAATAAGTGGTGGAGTACTCATATTGGAAAGAAGAGAAAAAATGCAAGCTCTTTAAATTAAAGAATTTATTTTATTATTTTATTATTTATATATTTTAATTATTTTAATTTAATAAAAACCATTGAAAATCTAAATTTAAATTTAAATGAGATAGCCTAATTACCTTACAAAAGAATATAATTACCTTACAAAAGAATATATTGAAAGCCATGGATACCATCGTGAAAGCCATGGATACCATCATGGTATAAATGATGGTATAGCCATGAAGCATAATTTGAAATTCAAATATCAAATGCATGAGTGTCAAAGTGTTCATGTAGCTCTTTAAATTGATTAAAGTAATTCATACTATATAAGTTAAAATATATGAATATACATTTTCACTTGAAAGGGGGTTGGTAAAAAGATGATATGTTGAATTTTGGGTGTTGAAAAATATTGTTTTTCATGGAGGTTATTTTATGGTTGTGTTTTGTGTGTACATAAGTGGTCTTCTTTAGAGAGCCAGGGGATCCTTGGGATCACCCAAGTTTTATTTCAATGGTTGATGAGCTTTGTAGGATTCGAGGCAACTCATCTCACCTTAATGCGAATTTATCGCACCATCTTTCACATGACGTGCCTTCTTCTTCGTCTGCTTGCCTTGTTCATTCTATCCCTTCTCTTCTAGTGTTTCCTATTGCTCTGTCGGTTAAGGTATCCAGGAAACTACCGACTGGTTCTACCTTTGGACAGAAGGGTGTGCCTTCTATTGCGATTGGCGGGGTCACAGGTCCTTCGTCAAAGGTATGCTCTGAGGTATTAGAAGAGAGACATCTGGTGGGCCTTTCTGCAGTGAAGAAAGCAAGTTTTGTGGAGCGGAAGCATTCTTCTACTAAACGCAGTTAGAAAGTCTGGAAGCCGAAGAGAACTAAACGTTCTCTGGTCTTGGGAATGGACGTCGGGTTGGAGGATTCTTGTTCACTAGTGCTTTGTGTGCTAGTTGGAAGGTTAGCGTATCATCACCTCTGTTTTAGCTCGGTGTCGGACTGGATGGAGGCAAACTGGACCTTCGTTTTGGGTTATACTCCGACTCTTCTATCAATGCCGAGGGGGTGGTTCGGATTTTTCTTCAAGACTCCAGAGGATTCCAATAGAATTTTAGAAGGTTTCTAGGCTTTTGATGGTAGTCTGATGCTTAAAAGGTGGCGTCTCAAGTTTGATCCGGCTTCTGAGTATTTTAGCTTCCGACACTTATGGATACTGTTGCCTAGACTCCCCCTTCACTTTTGGAATTACAGAGCCTTGCAGGCTATAGGGAACGAGCTGGGACGCTTTATTAAAGTGGATGAAAAGGTTTTGAATTCCAACGACAGACCCATGGCCAAGATTCTCGTCATGGTTGATATCCATGGTGGACTATTAGAAACCTTAGAGATTGATTGGCGAGGTTTTATTTACAAACAACGACTGGACTACCTTGGAGTAATGTTCCATTACTCTTTCTGTCGTCGGACGAGACATTTGAAAAAGGATTGCCAAAACTCTTTGGGTTATGTTTATGAGGAGCCGCTGGAAGAAGAAGCTCTTGGGTTCAATGCTTATCCGGTCGGGTTGGAGGATTCTACGCTGGACAACTATTTAGATTTGTGGGATTTGGAGTTCCCTCCACAATCCTCTTCTTCTTTTTTGAGTAAGTTGCGCCACCTTGTTCCTTCACTTTTTAGTTCTTTGTCGTCTTTGGAAAAGGAGCAACTCAACTATCATTTTAATGATCCTGCTAAGATTAGTGAGACTTCGGAGCATCTTGGCTCTCCTACTGGTTTGGAGGTTAATCTCTTGCCTTCTAAGGAACTGGGGGTTTCTGTTAGAATTGTTGATAGGGGAATGAACGTGAGCATTCTAACCCTTTTGCCTCGAGGAGGCCTTCGTCTTCTCATTGAGAAACTTTGGATTTACTCTTGATTCAGAGTGGGCCTTCTCATAGGCCTAGTTCTGACCCTCCCTCTAGCAGTATTGATGGGGATCCTACTCTACCACCAGGGTATGGGGAGCCTGAGTTAAGTGATGCTTTTTTGGAAAAGATTGTGTCTAACCTTGGTAACATTAGGGAGGCTTTTAATCCGGTACAGTTGCCAATTTTTTCAAATTTTGCTGAAGTGACTGGTGAGGCACATGGGCTCTCGGCATCTGACCGTTCTAACCCTGAGCTCTTAGAAGAAAAGTCATTTGCTTGGTCTCGGGGGTTAGGCTTGGAACTGTCTCCGATAAAGACTAGAAGCGCTCGGAAAAGAGCGGGTCCGTCTCCTTCCATTGCTTCTACTTCCAATTTTTCTACTAGAGAACCTTGGGGCGCTTAGAGGATCAAAAGCCCTAGCTAGGGTTAAACGATGATTTTGTTATCCCTCAATATTCGAGGGGTTGGAGGGCCCCTGAAATCAGCCTTGATGTGGAGGCTCCTCTCTACTGTTTCATCGCATATCATTTTTTTACAAGAGACTTTGACCACTAATGTGAAGGCAAGGGACTTTTTATTTTCTCTTAAACCGGACTGGTTAGCTTGTGTTGTTAGTGCGATTGGACAATTTGGTGGAATGTTGGTTTCATGGGATCCTCAGTTATTTTCCTTCTCATCAGTTCTTACTTGTGGAGGCATTATATTCACAGGTTGTAGCTTGGATGACAAGAGGAGACTTAATCTTCTGAATGTATTTGGTCCATGTTCGGATCGTAAAAGCTTCTGGAACTGTTGTGTGGACAAAGGTATTATGTCCATTCCGGATTTAGTTGTGGAAGGGGACTTAAACTTCTCTTTGGGTCCAAATGAGATCTGGGGACTTTCTGCAGTCAATGATCCATTTGCTTCTTTATTTAAGGATTTATTTGCAAATTCTTCTCTGGTGGATGTGGCTCCATCAAATCTAGTTCCGACGTGGCGCAATGGTAGGCTGGGGGATTCCAACATATCTAAGCGACTGGAAAAATTCTATGTGTCAGAAGGATTACTTGGTCCCTTATCGAGGTATGGATCATGGGTTGGTTCGAGTTATCTATCAGACCATGCTCCTGTATTCTTTCAGTTGGATATTGGGTTTCCAAAGACTGTTTACCCTTTCAAATTTAATCCGATTTGGTTGGAAGACCCATCCTTCTCTGTATTAACTTGGGATACTTGGCCAGACAATCACTTTGCTCTATTGGAAGAACCTCAACAAAGGCTAGTGGAGAAACTAGCTTTTCTTAAGACTAGAGTTAAGGTATGGGCACGCTAAAAGATGGTTATAAGCAAAGAACTTTTGATCAAAGTGGAGAGTGAACTGGAAGGACTTATGCACCATAAATTAAATAGCCCTTCTAGTAATGCAGTTGATCTACTTTATAAACAGCTGGAGGAAGTTCGTAATAAATTATTGTTGGAAGAAGAGGAAGGTTGGAGGCAGAAGAGTAGGGCAACCTGGATCAAGAGCAGGGATAGGAATACAATTTTTTTTCATAGTTATGCAAGTCACCAAAGAAATAAGAAGTTTATCTAGGAGGTTGCTGATGCGACTGGTCAATTGCTATCAGGACAGGGAGCTATAAAAACAGAAGCAACAAATTATTTTGGGACTTTTTTTAAGGAACAGATCTAGTCAGATATAAGGACCAAATTGGAGACAATTAAACTGTATCCGAGGATGGTACAGGATGAAGAGGTACAACTTCTGGAAAAGGCTGTGACCATCGAAGAACTCTTAAAGGTTCTAAAAGGGTTTACTAAAGACAAGAGCCCCGGGTCGGATGGATGGACAATTGAATTCTTCCTATATTTTTTTGATTTGGTGGGACCTGATCTCCTTGCTATGGTCGAATACACTAGAATCTGGGGAGAAGTATATAGGCCTATCAACGCTACTTTTCTTGCTCTCATTCCAAAGAAAAACTGGCCATAAAATTTCTCTGATTACCGACCTATAGCCTTGTGTAATCTATGTTACAAAATAATAACTAAGATCATAGCCAAGAGAGTTAGACCTATCCTGTCAAGATCTTTAGCAGAAGAACAATTGGGATTTCTTAAGGGTCATCAGATTCTGGATGCCATTGGCACGGCTCAAGAGTGCCTCCACAGTATTAAGACAAAGAAAATGTAGGCCATCATCTTGAAACTAGATCTTAAAAAAGCTTATGATTGCATAAATTGGGATTATTTAAGATTAGTTTTGCTTCAGTGTGGTTTTGGTCATGTAATGACTAGATGGATAATGGGTTGTGTATCCTTAGCTTCTTTGGCTATTCTAGTTAATGGTGAGGCATCCAAGTTTATAAAAAGTGAAACAGGCATTCGCCAGGGGTGCCCTCTTTCTCCTTTACTTTTTATCTTAGTGATGGAAGGGCTAAGTCTCTCTCTCAACAAGAGTCTTCGGGAAGGTAAGCTTTATTTTATAAAAGTCTCGCGACTGGTAAGAATCCTTCATCTATTATTTGTTGACGATGTGATCATAATGACTTCAGCTGCGAAGGATGAATGGCGGGAAATTCATAAGCTTTTAAAGTGTTTCTGTGAAGCTACTGGCCTGGAGATAAATAATAACAAATCTACTTTTCTTTATTACGGTGTCTAGCCAGAAGCAATTAAAGGATTGATAGACCTGTTTCTTTTTAACTCTGAAAGTTTATTGGAGGGTTTTAATTATCTGGGTTTTCCTTTAAAGGTTGATAGTTACAAGGAGACTGATTGGCAGTGGCTCATAAAGAATTATGAAAGGCGAATTCTACATTAGTGCAATCAAATTCTTACTATGGGGGGCATATTTGTTTTAATAAAGCTAGTCTTGGAATGCTAGCCAGTTTAATGGATGTCATTGGCTCACATCCCTATCTTTGTTTTAAGCTGGATTCGTAGGATGACCTTCTCTTTACTTTGGTCGAGATGAAATTCCTCTTCTTCTTACCACTTGTGTAATTGGGAGACTATTGCGAAACCAAAGAGTTATGGAGGGTGGGGTTTCCAGAACATCTTTTTCTTTTCTTGAGCTTTAATGGCCAAATCGCTCTGGCGAGGATTGATGCAACCTAGAATTTGGAACCATGTTTTAAAAGACAAATTTCTACCACATTTCTCTGTTATTACTTGGCTTCGTTATGATGTTCTGATTTCATGAGTTGGTTCGCAAACTTGGGAAAATTTGATTAATGCACTTCCCTTAATTGTGAGATGGTTGGCCTCGAAGCCGGAATGGGGTTGACATTTTGATCGGTAAAGATGCGATCCTGGGAGTGGGCAATGAAGCGTTCCTTTTAGAAGCTCTGATTCATCACCTTAATGAACATCGAGTTCATTTCCTTTTTCAAGCGAGGGGAGCCATTACCACCGGTGTATCAGTTGCAAATTGGTCTACCAGTTCAGACTTGGGAGTGACGGATAATTTGGCTACAGAATGGGATACTTATAGAAGCAACCTATCGGTTGCGGGTATCCTTCCAAATGATAACCATGATGAAATTCGTTGGACAGGCGGGGATGGTAGAGGTAATATCTCAACAAAGAATTTTTATAATGCATTGGTTGTGGAGCTGTGGCAAAAGAATGATGATATTGTGAAAAGAAGAATCTGGTCTTGGGGGTGCCCATTAAAATTAAAACTTTTTACATGGTTGTTGTTGGAAGATAAGATACTCACCTGGAACAACCTTCTCAAGCGAGGCTGGAATGGTCCTGGGTATTGTTATTTGTGTAAAGGTAATGAAGAAACAACCATCCACCTTTTTGCCTACTGTCCTTTTACGATTTCCATCTGGGGTAGTTTATGTACTCATTTTAAAGTTCAAAATGGTTGGACGGGGACTTCTATAAAGGACTGTTACGACTCTTGGTTCGCTAGGAATGAAAACTTACCTTCACTGCCAGCCTTTATCTGTTGGTTTGTATGGATTGAAAGAAATTTAGCTTTTTTTAATCAAAAACTCCTTCTGTGGAAAAAGTTATGTTTCTATCTATAAATGCTATAACAAGCCTTATATCAAAAAGCCTGAAATCTACAAAAAGAAGAAGTGGCTTTAGTATTCAGAAGGATAAAATTATGGGCTGGTTTGATGGGGCCTCTCAGAGGAATGGAGCTTTAAGTGGGGCTGGGGGAATTATCGTCATCAATGAGAAGATTTCATATAGATGGTCGTTGAATTGTGGAAAGAGTACAAATACAAGAGCCGAACTCTTGGGGGCGTGGGCTATACTCACCTTGGTTCACAGACTGGCGATTTCAGATATTCTCATCCTTGGAGACTCCAAAGTTATTATCGATTGGTTGAACAATGATGGTTCTTTTTAGGTTGGCTCTATTGAATGTTGGAAAGAAAGGGTGGTTGAACAAAAAAATCTTTTCAATATAGTCATCTTCAACCACGTCTATAGGGAAGATAATTAGGTGGAAGACTTCCTTTCAAAGAAGGCCCTTTTTGATCCTCTAGGAACTTTAATCTTCTATCAGATTAATGATGGACATGAAGGATACTCCACTCACTTGAAGCTCTTCTAGCCCGTCACTTTATCCGTTTTGTTTTTTTTTGTGGAAGACTGTCAGTGATCCAGAATTAGGGGGCTCGACATTATGGCTAGAATCATCCCTCTTTAAAGTTTTGTGACTTGCAGTTTTATTGAACTTTAGAGCTTTCTTGATTTTTTGATAAGACTGTAATGATCTTTTTATTGTTTCTATTTCAGTTGGATTTTTTGAAATGGCATGGCCATGAAATGTAAGGATCTTTCGACAATGTAAACTGATTATATTTTCTAATATAATGCGTAATTTTCATGTGGAAAAAAAAAGTGGTCTTCTTTGGGTGTGTTATGAGTAAAGTGAGATTCTCATTGTAAAATTTTGTGTAGCGTATTTTATATATTATAGATTATATATGTTGTAAAATCATTTTCATGGTATTGTTATTATTATTAATTATATAAATTGATTGGACGTGGCATTGTATTATATAATATATTTTTTATACATAATTATTATGTTGTAATATGGATTATTTTAGTTTCGGATGGGGTGTCACCGAGCACATTGCGCCTTTTTACTGGCGGGAGAACACCTGGCCTCACTCACCACCACGTCTTGCCACCGCACACCATACTCCTGCCCTCCAATGCTCGCATTTAACTCTATGCATTCAAGTCTTCGGCCAAAGCACCTCCATTATCGCCCTCGCATAGGCCTCGTTATGGCGATGGCGCTCCAGTACGCAGACGCAATTAAGATGATGGGTTGGCCTTCCAGCCATTCCCATCACAAGCTATGGAGGTATGGGTTATCCTTTGTGCTGGTCAATTCTGTAGCTCATCCTCACACTTTTGCCCTAGCTCCTTGCAGCTCCAACCTGGGCTTTATTCATCTCTGATTTGTGTCCATTCTCTTGCATTTCACTTCCATCCCCCCTCTCCTGTGTTTCTTCTCGATGCCACAACAAATAGGAAAATCAAAGAGAGGGTCGGCATGGTATATAGTGCGGGGGCGTGACTCTTGTGGGCGTGGAAGGCAAATTACACCAAACTCACCTCAGAATACAGGTCGTGCCTCTACCCCAGATCTCCCTCCTATGTCCTCCTCATGGGCATGCAGAGTGGAGTGGTTTGATAGCATGGGAAATTCACTCGGCTTGTGGTATTGTAAGATCTTCAACTGTGTGCAAAGGTCAAGTCCTACAACTGGGTGCGCAAGAAAGGGAGAGAAAGACAGAGAAGAAAGAAGATATTCTAGCTAAGAGCGCAGACAAGAACTGTAGGATTTATCTTAATAAATCATAAGCACAATTATGTGGACATATCCCTAGAGGGAGGGTGAACCACGTACATCTTATGTTGTGTGTGTGATTGATGCTTTGATCTCTATCACTATTTTATTGTTATTTGCATTGTTGTATTAGATAAGATCTATAACTGTGTAGGGTAGATCTAGCTTGGTGAGGGATATATGAATGTTGCCTTGTTGTTGTATTAGATCCACTTGATATTCCCCTAGTTCTAGACATCTCTGTCTTACAACCCCCCTCTTAGCTGCTTTGGGTGAGACTGCATCTGCTTCGCAGGTGTTGTTGAAAGGGCCAGTAGCTAGGGCTTGTTGGTGCACTCTTCGAGTGAACCCTGGGTCTGCCCCTGTGCCAACAAATGGTTTTGTTGCCGGGACATGAATCTTTTTGAGGGAATGTCAAGGTGGTTTCCATCGAAGACAGAGACTCAAAAGTGGATAGAGGATCAAGAGAAGGACTTCACTGAAGCCCATAACAAGAACCCTAATTTTAGTACAAAGGATTGGTTGGAGAAATATATCTTTACTGATATACACGAGATCTTCTTTGGAGGAATCCTTCATCGTTGCCCTTTTACCACACATCAGAGTTCCCCTAATGCAACAGAAGATTGCTTCATAGGCAGAAGCATTGGAGATCACTATGAAGCTTGAATCAACCCCTATGGGAGAATCCATCTCAGGTATGAGCCAGATCTTGAGCCAATTGACTAGTTTATCTCTACAGGTTGAGGATATAATGAAGGACAAGGGGAAGGACAAAATTGAAGATATCTAGTGTGTAAGATGTAGGTCAGAAGGCCATGATAAGGAACACTGTCCTTTATTCCATGAATATTTGGCCTCATGAGCACCGATCCCCTTGAAGCAAGTCAACTTGCCCTGGTGCGAAGTATGCAGAAATAAGCATCGCACAAGTGAGTGCTATTACATGCAAAAGTATTTTCAAACTCCCACAAATTTATATTGCACAATCTGTAAGTTCGTGGGGCACGAAGATAGGGACTGTAGGGCCTATGACCTTATACACGAAAGATCGAGGGACATATACAAGATCCAAGGCAAAGCATAACAAGAAGGAAACACCCTGCAGTATAACTCCCCAAGAAGAGGAAATTTCAATCCTCATGGTGGATACAGAGGAGGAGGACGAGGAGGAGGAACGGGCCGAGGCCAAGGAAATATCATCTATTGCAACTGCGCGCAACCAGAACACTTGGCAAGGGATTGTTAGAATCCTTGCAGGTCATGCAACTATTGCAACTCGTTTGAACATGTTATAGAAGATTTCTCTATGCTACTAGTTAAGCTGCAAGAAAGACGAGGACCTCAGTAGAATCCACAAGTGCAATTGATATATGCTGAGCCTCGCAGGGAAGACCCTAAAGTCATTGTTATCACTCGAGGAGATGCTGCTACAGGAGAGGATAGAATGACTCAAGAAAAGATTGCAGAAGACTCAGGTATCAGGAAGGCTGTAGAGAAGACCCGAACTTTCGATGCAAAGAAAGAAAGACAAATATTTGGGGAAGCAAGACAAGAGTTTAAATCATATCAAGGTTCCTCATAAAAAATACAGCCAAAAATAAAAGAATATGGAATGCCTTAGGCATTTGATCAATCTGCTTCGCCACAAGAGGGAAAAGAGGTAAGCAAGCTCATGGAATTTTTATGCACCTGTTTTAAGTTGATTCGGGATAAAGGTGCTGTACAAGAGCTACATAACTTAATCAGACAGTATGAACTAGGAAAGATAGACCCCTTACTGAATAGGGCAGTACATCAAATCGGAAAAAGGAGAAGGACAAATAAAGAATTACACTTGAACGCTCAAATAGGAGAGTATGATATAGACTATGTGGTCCTCGACTTAGGGTCAGAGGACAATGTCATGACGAAGCAAACTTGGGCACTGATGGGGAAACCGAAGTTGATCTACTCCCCTATCAAGCTTAGGATGGATAACCAACAAGCTGTCATCCCCTTTGGCAGATTGGAACATGTCCCTGTGGACATCAATGGAGTGAGAATGTTCACAGATTTTGAGGTAATTGAAATTGTTGATGACAGTTGCCCTTAACCTACACTATTAGGAATTGATTGGGCCTTTGATAACTCCACAGTGGTTGATCTGAAGAAAAGATGAATGAAATTTGAAAGAGATGGCCTTCGGATCATTGCACCCTTAGATCCAGACGAGGGTCCGCGATATACAAAGCCTATCAGAGAAGAAGACCATGCATACGAACTGGAAAACATATACAAATTGACAGCTAGACAATACGATTACATTAACCCTACAACCGATGGGAATCTGAGCTAGCGAAGTGACAATGCATGTTCATCAGATTCAGAAGAAGTGTTGGAGAACTGGCAGAACCTAATGTACGGAGTATCTACCAGAAGATGTGCCAGATTAACTAGAGAAGTTCGCTGGATCAACACAACAATAAGTAACTTACCCACATTTGATGGTCTGAACCCTTTAGAAGCCTTCCTATCAGATTTTGAAGCAAGCATACCAACACAACAGAGGTTGTTGGAAATGAATGAGGCCCAGAAAGCCACACCAGCAAGATGGTGGGGAACCCACAAAAGCAATATTATAGACTGGTTACAATGCCGAACTTTGCTGACAACGCGGTTCTCAGCACAAGTAGAAGGATGCGAAGCAAGGTACACAGTTCGAAGCTGCCCAAAAGACCATTTGTGGAGCTGCAAAGAGGCCTGGAGTGACATTCCCCGAGAATAATGGGTGCACAGATTCATTAACACGCTGGACACAACCCTATCAACTGGTACCTTCAAGCGAAGTTGCACATAATCACTACAGACTAGGAAGGTATGATTCAGAATTTTGTAACCACTTTTTTATTTGAAAGTGAATATCCTTCAGTAGAACAAGCATTACAGATTGTGAGACAAAAGGTATTCGAAGAGGCATCTAGCCTCCCTATGGAACAAGAAGAGGACGAATGGACTGCGCCTCTCCAAAAATTGTAGAGTTTCTACAACATCAATGCCAACGATGATGATCCCAGAAAGGTAAACATCACTGAAACAGAAGGCCAAAGAGATGTGGAAGGATTGGGAGTTGAGCTACCATTTATTGGTCAGCCAATCAAGATTAAAAAAGTCAATATTGGGACAGAGGAGACACCAAAGCTTTCCAATGTCGGAGATTACTGGGATGTTGCTACCATTGACAAGATTACAGAGTTGATGCACGAATATCAGGACTTGTTTCCAACCAAGTTCATTGATATGAAAGGTATCAAAGGTCCTATGGGAGAGATGAGGATACCTTTGAAACTAGGTGTGAATCCAGTCAAGCAAAGACCCTACGGATTGAACCCAAAATATAAGGAGAAAGTGAAAATTGAGCTCAACAAAATGCTGGAAGCAGGGATTATTGAACCTGTCGAAGAGTCTGAGTGGAATATCCCTATGGTGGTACAGGACAAGAAGACATGCAAGATCAGGATCTGCGTATATCTCAGGAAGTTGAATGATGCATGACCCTTTCCTTACACCATTCACTAATGAAGTATTAGACAATGTGGGAGGCCAGGAGGTATATTCCTTTACAGATGGATTTTCAGGATACCATCAGATCCAGATTGCCAAGGAGGATTGCCATAAGACCACTTTTGTCACAGAATGGGGATCCTACCAATATACAGTGATGCCATTTGGACTGAAGAATGCCCCAACCATCTTTTCCAGGGTGGTGGTCGAAGCATTCAAAGAATTTCTGCATAAATTTTTAGAAGCATACTTTGATGACTTGACTGTGTTTAGTTTGTTGAAGAATCACATTGAATGTCTGAGGTTAATGCTAGACAAATGTAGACAGTGCCAAATTGCTTTAAATCTAAAGAAGTGCATATTCTTCTCACCATTTGGAGTGCTATTAGGTCATATTGTATGCTAGCAAGGATTACTGGTAGATCCCTCTAAAATCGCCATCATAGTTGATTTGCTGCCTCCTACTTCAGTCAAACAACTACGCACTGCGGTAGGACATACTGGCTATTACAGGAAATTCATTAAAGGCTATGCTGAGATCAGAGCACCGATGGAGAAGCTGTTGAAGAAAGATTGTTAGTTTGGTTGGACAGATAAATGCCAATAGAGCTTCGACACACTGAAACAGAAGATGGTGATTGTGCCCATTCTGGTCTTTCTAGATTGGAGCAAGGTGTTTCATGTGCATGTCGATGCGTCTTCTATTGCCTTAGGAGCAGTATTGGCACAACCCGAAGAAGGGGATATCGACCATCTGTTAGCTTTTGCTAGCAGGAAGCTATCTACAGCTGAAGTTAATTACACCACTACCGAGAGAGAAGGATTAGCCATGGTGTACGCGCTGCAGAAATTCCTTCACTACTTGTTGGGAGGACACTTTAAAATGTTCACAGATCACTCTACACTGAAGTACCTAGTCAACAAGCTAGTGTTGGGGGGGGGCGAATATGCAGATGGCTTCTGTTGTTTCAAGAATATGATTTTGAGATCATAGTTAAACCAGGAAGAATGAACAAGGGCCCTGACCACTTGTCGAGGTTGGAACATGGTGAAGAACCCACCAGTTTGGAGGATACACTACCGGATGCACAACTGATCGCCATAAGAAAAATTGATGACCACTTCGCAGACAGTCCAGTTCGTGTCGACAGGAATGACACCTAGTCAGTATACAATTCCCCAGAAGAAATGGACCATCCGCTGTTCCTTTTCATACTTAGTGAATTTTATGCCTGCGGTTGCTGAGTTGGTGCAATTCAACTCTTCTGCTTTTTGTTCTGTCATCTACATGTACCACTCAAAATTTCCGTGATCTACAATTCCACTGCGAACTTCTTCATCCTTTTTCCCTTATTTTCTTCCCATGTATTATGGGACTATAAAATATGGACATGATATTTTATAGAGCATGTATGGATTCCGCATTCCATACGTAGCGACATTTTGGATCGCGGGTTCTCAGGCGGGCGGGCTCAAAATTGGGCCTCCATTGTTTCGTGCCCTACAAATAGCACCCCGAATTCCGCGATATACAAATTGACAAGTGGACATGCGGATTGGCGGACTCAACATTGCACTTCTATTATTCCCTGTCCTCCAAACAGTGTTCCTAGTTTCGCGATATAGAAATTGACACAGGGAATGCAGGGCTGGTGGGGTGGAGATTGCCATTGTTTACGGATGCTAGTCCATATGAAGTATCTAAGAGTATCTAAAAAATTATTTTGAATACTAAATTAGCTCTTAGTAGTGACAACTAGACACAGAGGTACGAAACAGTTGGGATTGGACAAATTTTGACTGGAAGATGTATATAACTGAACAAAAAGGAACATAATTCAATTGCACCAACTCGACAACTGTGGGCATAAAATTCACTAAGTATGAAAAGGAACATCGGGCAGTCCAATTCGCTATGCGAGGATATAGATGGAGATGAAATTGGCGCCAACTCGACAACCGTGGAAATAAAATTGGCCAAGTATGGAAAGCAACAGTGGTCGGTCAGATTCGTCGTGTGATTATATAGATGGAGATAAAGATATGTGAACCCGCCAATGTTGGGGTTGCACATTTTGTGAACTCGGCAATAGGAGGACCCAAAACAGGATGCAAAGGTGTCTGTAGAAGACGTGAGGCCTGAACGTTCTAATTGTATCGCTCTGAACATTTGAATGCATAATCCATAACACGGAAGAACGGATGATGTCGAAATCCGGTAGTCAATTTGTATATTGCGACATTTTGGATCGCGGGTTCTCGGGTGGGCAGGCTCAAAATTGGTCTTCCATTTTTCTGTCCTCTACAAATAGCACCTAGAATTCTACGATATACAAATTGACAAGCGGACTGGTGGACTCAACATTGCACTTCTATTGTTCAATGTCCTCTAAACAATGCTCCCAGTTTCACTATATGGAAATTGACACACAGAATGCAGGGCTGGCGGGGTGGAGATTGCCATTGTTTACTGAAGCTAATCCCTATGAAGTATCTAACAATGTCTAAAAAATTATTTTGAATACTAAATTAGCTCTTAGTAGTGACAACTAGACACAGAGGTACGAAACAATTGGGATTGCACAAATTTTGAGTGGAAGATGTATATAATGGAACAAAAAGGAACAGAGTTCAATTGCGCCAACCCGACAATCACGGGCATAAAATTCACTAAGTATGAAGAGGAACAACGTGCGGTCCAATTCACCATGCAAGGATATAGATGGAGATGAAATTGGCGCCAACCCGACAACCGTGGACATAAATTGGCCAAGTATGGAAAGCAACAACGGTTGGTTAGATTCATCGTGTGATTATATAGATGGAGATAAAGATATGTCAACCCGCCAATGCTGGGGTTTCACATTTCGTGAATCTGGCAACAGGAGGATCCAAAACAGGTTGCGAAGGTGTCTACAGAAGACCCAAGGCCCCGACCTTCTAATTGTATCGCTCCAAACATTTGAATGCATAATCTGTATCACGGAAGGGAATACGATGTCAGAATCTGGTAGTCAATTTGTATATTGTGGACCGTGCAATCCCAACTGTTTCGTACCTCTATGTCCAGTTGTCACTACTAAGAGCTAATTTAGTAATCAAAATAATTTTTTAGATACTATTAGATACTTCATAGGGATTGACATCCGTAAACAATAGCAATCTCCACCCCGCCAGCCCTGCATTTCGTGTGTCAATTTCTATATCGCGAAACTGGGAGCGTTGTTTGGAGGACACAGAACAATAGAAGTGCAATGTTGAGTCCCAAAAATGTCGCAAGGTATGGAATGTGGAATCCGTACATGCTCTATAAAATATCATGTCCATATTTTATAGTCCCATAATACACGGGAAGAAAATAAGGGAAAAAGGACGGAGAAGTTCGCAGTGGAATTGTAGATCACGAAAATTTTGAGTGGTAGATGTAGATGATGGAACAAGAAGCAACAGAGTTGAATTGCACCAACTCGGCAAGCACGGGCATAAAATTCACTAAGTATGAAAAGGAACAATGGGCGGTCCAATTCACCATTCAAGGATATAGATGGAGATGAAGATATGTCAACATGCCAACGTTGGAACCCGTGATCATAGAAACATGACTAAGTATATAACTAGAAATCAATAACACACGGGAAGAAGACAAGGGAAAAGTGTCTCACCGAAGAACATCTAGTCTTTGATTAATAATGCAAATGCTTTCGAACCCCTGCTGAGTTCTCACTAGTTAAGGCATAAATTGCAGATCACAGAAGTAGCTTTCATGACACTGTGTCCACTTGTCACTAGTAGGAGCATTGTTCATGTATATCAGGAAGGATGCAAAGTTGTTGGGGATGGAAAGAAACAACATATACTTTGAATGAAGTTAATGTATACGAGGAACCCGCGGTGGAATTACAGATCATGGATGTTTTGAGTGCAAGATGTATATACCAGAACGATAAGCAATTGAGTTCGCAAGCCTCGGCCCCGCAACGCCGACCATAAAATTAGCTATGGAGAGGAACAACGGTCGGTCCAATCCATTGTGTGAGGATATAGATGGAGATGAAGACATGTCAGCCTGCCAAATATGGAACCGGATACCATAGAAAGGGCACTAAGTATATATCTAGAAAGAAATAATGAGAGGGAAGAAGAAAAGGCCAGTTCGTATGCGTCGATTTGGCAACCGCGGCCATAAAATTGCCTAGGTATGGAAAGGTACAGTAGTCGGTCAGATTCCTCATGTGAAGATACAGATGGAGATGAAGATATGTCAGCACGCGAACCTTGCAACTGTCGATCATAGAAATACGACTAAGTATAAAACTAGAAAGCCATAATGGACGGGAAAAGCAAAAGAGGAAAAGAGATAAGTATCTGATAGTCGAAAAAACTTTTTTTTTTATTCGTTTATTAATCGCAAAGTTTTCGAACCCCTACTAGGTTCTCACTAGTAAAAGAATTAAGTGCAGATCATTGAAATTCTTTGGCTGCAAGATGTATATGACAAAACAGGGGACATAGGTGCTGGGTACCGCGAACTCGGGGCTTGGTTCCCAGATAACTGGCTAAGTATTGGCCAAGACAAAGGTTTGATATCTATTTCAATAGTATTCATACTAGCATCTATGGAGAAAGTTTTCATATTTATCTGAATAGTATTCATACTAATATATATTAATGGATTGTTTCTGTTTCAAATGCAAATGATCTCCCAATTTGCAAGATTCTCTTTGGTTTGCAAATTTCGTTGAAAGCACGAAAATTTTGACTGCAAGATGTACATAGCGCAACAAGAAACATGAATTTGCATTGTGGTCTCAGCGAGATAAACTCCTTATCATCTATTCATCTTGTATTGTTTGCAATGACATGAGCAAACACCAACTCTCCATAAACATCAATTCTAAATTAAATTAAATGCAATCAATATTTGGTGTGACTTAAGTAATTAAAGCATAAATTGCAGACTACATAAGTTCTTTGGCTGCAAGATGTATATGACAGAACATGGAACATAATTGTTTAATACCACAAACCCAAACATAATTGCCTAAGTTTTTTGTATTTATTCCAATAGTACTGATATTAGTATATATGCACAGATATTATCAAATAGAAGAAGCTGCAATATATCCAACATACTGAACAACAACATTGCGTCAACAGTTGAGCCGCTTATGGAAAATTATTCTTAAATGTAAAATGTAAAGAAAGAATAGACCAGTCTTTATTTAGATTGAAGTAGTGGGCAGTAGAAAGTAAAGCTTCTTGTTCATGTTTAACGACACAGGGGAAGAAGGTACAAAATACAATTAAAACAAATACTAGAAATTGGAAAATACTAAAATATGTACATTGAGGAAGCTTCTTGACAGTTTTCTTGACGTTCAAACTCTTTATTCGTAAAAAACGAGTTAATATCAATTTTTGGTTTGTACTTAATCGGTGCTGCCAACTACATCTATCCCAGTCTTTTGAATACCTTGTCTCTTCCAGATATGGCATGCTTGCAATGGCCTGCTTATTCAACATTCCATTCTTTGTCAAGTATTAATTTCCCTCTGCCGTTGAAAATTTGGGGTTTAAGGTGCTTTCCTTCCAATGTTCCCGACCCTTGACATCCGAGACAACTTAGAAATGCGATCCAGGCCGATTTCAAAGTGGATGAAGTCGTTTTATGTCACAATAGCTATGGCAGGGGAAAAAAATTCAAGTGCGCAGTTACTGGTATTCTCCCTGTATTCGATCATTTGTTTGGTTGAAAATCCTGCCTGAGGATTTGTATGTTGAACTTCTTTGCTTTATTACAGTAAATTGGAAGAAACGTTCAACCCAGATGCAAAATGAAAATCTGTTGAGGTACATAACTTCTTCGGGTAGCAGAGGTGTGGCAAGTGCACCAAATGCTGCAGAACGCACCAGCACAGGTCTGGCAAGTGTATCAAATGTTGCAAATGGCATCATAATATATCTTTCCTGATAGCGGTGGAGGTGACGCCAAATATGTGGAGTCTGCAGCTACATCCAGAGGAAACTGAACAAACTTTGACAAAGAGCATGGCTTTCTGTCAAGTCGGTTACCGGACCCACATGTAGCTCATCAAACTTTGAAATAGAAACTTTTGCAGTGATAATATGTCGTTTTATCCATCCATACAGTTTCTGTTACCCGCCTCTGGTTACATTCGCAAATGGAGCAATATTTCGTGTCATTTACGAACATGACAACCCATTTTGCAAGCCAATGTAAATGCGTCGCCCCCGAGGAAAACAAATTCTTCTGGGATCTATACAATTCGATACACTTGTCAAATCTGTGTTGTTGGAAGAAGCTATATACTCAAACGAAGAACTATTTTGCACGCGAACTCAAAATCCATTACAATTCCTAGCAAGAGAACAAAGAAGTTCAACAAACAAATCTCCAGGCAGCCTTTTCAACCAACCAAAGCATTGAACATAGGGAGAACACCAACCAGAACATACTTGTTCTTTTCTTTTTATTCTCTCCGAGTTTCTCTTGTATAATAGAGTTTTTTTTACTCAAAGCTCACGTCACATAAAACCAGTCTCTCTTCTTTCATCTGTGCCTCAATCACATCTCTAAATTGTCTTACATGTCCATGACCAGGAACATTAGAATGAAGGCACCCTAAAGCGCAACTCTTTGATGATAGAGAGAAATGGCAATAAGTATTTAAAAGCAACGTTGGATGATCTTCCGTAGATTTTGTGTTGATTTGTTTTTGATCCAGGGGATCAAATTTTGCTAAAAAATTCAAAGTGTTCGAAATCGCTTCAAATCAAATGAGAGCGTAGGCCTCGTCGTTACAAACCCAACGCAACTTGTTTGGGTTCAAACGGACGTCAGGAGTGAGAGATATCGTGTTCTGTTCAAAATGACAAATAGGTAAAAAAAGGGGTGCTGACTGTACAGTCCGTACGGACACTAACGTGGCAGGCCGTACGACACGTGGTAGGCAGTTATTTGGACAGTTGGCATGTGACATGGCATGTTTGCAGTGAATGGGATGATGACACGTGGCCCAGTCAATGGTCGCCACGTGTCATATATCTATTGGTTTTAAAATTATGTCGTTGGCCGGAGTCGACCCCGTGACCTTCGGGCAGGGGGGAGAGACTTGGCAAGAGCTGCCAACCGGTGCGCCACTGGTTGTTCCTTGTAATATATATGGCAAAATATATTTAAATGTTTGCATATGTGTATAGTTTGGGGCGCGACTAGGCTGGGGCTTAGCCCCAGCCCTTGGTCGCACATTGTATTACATATGACCCAATGCTATATCATTCGGGTGCGTGCGCAGTTGTGTTTTGTTCCAACGGTTATACAAACGACCCGCCATTTGTCCTTTGACCATTGGCTTGTGGAACAGGAGCCTATGTTTATACTAGCACGCGATCGCATGGGTCATACAACCTTGCCCTTGACGGTTAGGGGCTAGGTGCGCCCGTAACTGTCCTGCAGTTTGAACAGTTCGCGCGGTTGCGTCCGCTGCTAAGTTTTTACTCTTAAATATGCGTGTGGGCTAGGTTGAGCCAACAAGGGTGCGTTTTGTAGATGCAGAGACAACAAGTTTGAAGGGGGGACTTCCAGGAAGCCTATCTTCTTCAATTTTTGGCCAAACGAGGTGCCGAAAAAGCCCAGCTAGGGGTTTTTGGACGTTCTAAAGCCAGTGGAGCAGTCTATTTGGAATTTTGAGCATTGTAAAGCACATTTTTGAGCACTTTGATCAAATAATACAAATGATCCATTGGAAGCTGGACCAGGAGATGTAGCCCAAGAGAGGGGTGAACTCCTTTATCATTTGTTGTGTTATGTGTTTTATGTTCACTGTTTTTGTTGCTGTTTATATGCATCTTGAATGATTAAATCCTATTAAAGTTGTGTTGCAAAGTTGATCCATTTGCATTTTAACACATAAAATTTAACTTGCAAATATTTTCAAGAATACAAGTCTTCTTCATTTTTAGATCAGTTTTAAGGACTGATGTTTTCGATATTTTCTCTTATTAATGCCAATCTTTTTGAATATGTACGTTGAATAGTCACTAGCAGCACGTATTAAAATTCCTATATCCGAGCAGATTCTCAAATTTGACATCTAAGATATGCACAATATTAAAGAAGGACATGACGTCAAGGCCTCTGTGGGTGACACGTTCGTGAAACATGCTGAAGCTTTTAAGAAAACTAAAACT
>ML829337.1:72817-84825 GCA_009831015.1 Picea engelmannii | reverse complement strand
AAGATATATATATATATATATATATATATATATATATATATATATATATATACATATATTAAAACAATTTTTTTTATTATAGACAAGTGAGAAGGTCACAGAGACGGGGGAGAGCAAGGAACAAATGAAAAGGTTTGAAAAGCGGTTGGACATGAGTCAAAATAGGGTTACGGGGGATACTCAAGAGAGGCGAGTGTCCCATGGTCAAATTTTATGTATCAGTTTTTTTTACTACAAAACGTGTAAAATGAAAGAGAGCATGATGGGGCAGTTCAACAGTCGGCTTGTATATTTGCGGAATTCCGGGAAAGTGTCTAAGTATGATTTTTTTTTTATTATAGACAAGTGCCAAGGTCAAGGAATGAATGGCAAGGTTTAAAAAGAGGTCGGACAAGATTCAAAATAGGGTTACGAGAGATACTCAGGAGAGGCGAGTGTCTCGTGGTCAAATTTTATGTATCATAATTTTTTTACTGCAAAACGTGTAAAACAAAAGAGAGTATGATGGGGCAGTTCAACGACCGATTTGTATATTTGCGGAGTTCCAGGCAAGTGGCCAAGTATGGAATAGGGAAACGGTCGGTCAGACTCGTTTTCAGAATCGAGGATTGAATATTTTGTGAACGGACCAACCCGACGACACAAATGACATTCCATGATGTTTGAAATTAACACTCGGAAGGGATAATATAACCATCCAAAAAATTTGGTTTTATGTGTATTAATGGGAGATTTCCTCAAATCCTAGTTTAGCATTAACACTTGCTAATTACATAATTAGAAATAAGATCTTATATATAATTGATAATTGCTAATTGCAAAAGGGCGTGGGCACAGGAAACAATGATTAGGAATTGGATATTTCTTGAACCCACCAACTCGACGATCCACGAAAGAAATTCAAAGAAATGGTGAAGTATGGAAAGCAAACAGACGGGCTTCAAAATGGGGTGACAATAGTTCCATAGAAGACGTGAGGATCCGACGGTTAAATTGTATGTCTCAGAAGTTCTCAGTGCAAAATTTGTACCACAGAAGAGGGCATGATAGGTAGAATGTAATACAGAAGACGATATGATCTGAGTTCGGTTGCAAATTTGTATATCGCGGAAGTCACGGTACTGTTCCCAGGTCATGGAACAATAGAAGTCCAATATAGAGCCTGCCTACCAGGAATCCATGGTTGGAGAAGTGACTGGGTATGGAATGGGGAAGCGCTCGGTCGGTGTCGCGATATAAGAGCACGAGTGCAAACGTGAACCCGCAAGTCTGCCTACTCGCGCAACTAGACATTTTTGAAAAAATGAATAAGTGATGAGAAAGATAAATTCCAGGAAACAGACAAACATATATTTGTCTAAGCATAGAATATGGAAAATAAGGGCTAATATATTCACATCTGTAATAGATATCCCATTTCCTACCAAGATATATACTTGGAAAGAAGTGCGAAGGTGGTGGGCACATAAAACAATGACTAGGAATATGATCCACAAGTTTGCTTGGTTCTTGGTTGGATGCTTCCTCTGTCAATTTGTATATCGCGGAACTCAGAGTGTTGTTTGCAGGACACATAACAATATAATTGCAATTTTTTAGCCAACAAACCCGCAAGTCAGCCTGCCAATTTGTATAGCGCGGAACTCTGGATGTTGTTTGTAGGGAACAAAACTATAGACGACATGCTTTTCCCTTTAATATAACCTCTGTGACGCAAATGTAATATGTAGCTCGTTTTATCACTTTTCCATCCGTAAACAATCGCAATCTTGATCCCGCCAACCCTGGAGTCCGTCTGTCAATTTGTATACCGCGAAACTCCGAGTGCTGTTTGGAGGACACAGAACAATAGAAGTGCAATGTTGAGCCAGCTAGTGCGTAAGTCTACCTGTCAATTTGTGTATCGCGGAATTGTGGGTGCTACTTGTAGGACACAGAAGAATAGAGGCCCAATTTTGAGCCCGCCAGCCCGAGAACCCGTGATCCAAAAAGTGGCTAAGTATGGAATGAGGGAGTTGTACATGAGGGAACCCTTGTCAGCCTATTTTGAAACTCGTAGCAGAGGTCCAGGTGTTGTTTGCAGGCGACAGAACGATGGAAGTTCAATATAGAGCTCGTGTGTCTGAATAGCTACTGGTTGGTTGGAGTCACATTTTCGAAAAAAAAAACTAAGTAAAGAGAAAGAGAGAGTAGAGGGGGAAAAGAAACAACAATTTGGTCAAGTATAGAAGAGGGAAAAGAAGGTCCAATATTTTCAAATCTGCAATAGATATTCCATTTCCTGGCAAGATCTTTTTTGTGTGTTGCTGAATAAGTTGTATACATATTGCATATACTTGGAAATAAATCTGAAGGTAGTGGGCACAGGAAACAACATCTAGAAATTTGAAATTTACTGAACCCATGAACTTGACGATCCTCCAAAGAGATGTCAAGAAATTGTCAAGTGTGGAAAGTGGTCGGACGGGCTTCAAAATAGGGTGACGTATTCACGAGGAGCTGTAAGGCCCAGCGTGTCAAATTGTATATATCATAACATTTTGGTGCAAAATGTGTAACACAGAGGAGAGGATGATGTGGGAGTCCAGAAGTAAATTTGCATATCGCAGAATCCAGAGTGCTATTTGCAAGTCACATAACAATGGAAAGTGAAATTTAGAAAAAGGGGAAGCACTCGGTCAAAACGCGTGAATCCGCCAACCCACGCGGCAAGGCATTGTCGGAAAAAAACGATTAAGTAACTAGAAAGATAAACTACAGGGGATAAGAGAGTGGGAAAATAGAAAGACGAAGGGCAATTTTCATAAGCGCTAATTGGTTTGAAATAAGCCCCATTGTTGCAAAACCATCATTTTCTAGTAATTGTCAGCAAATGCTTTGTTGAAGATTAGATTTTATTGCAACTTGTGGGTGTAAGTGTGTTCTTGATACATTCTTCCATGACTGTAACATATTAACTTAAATATTAAACTTCTTGCATTATGGGTTGTTAGCATTAAAGCTTAATAATTGCATGTCTAGAAAGAAGAATGACGATTTTGCTGCAACATTGTGATTTGGTATTGCTATGTTCTATCTGCATTGTGCATAGAATTGAACATTGGTTTGAAACTATGTGTAATCCATTTTTTTGTTTGCATAAAATCCTGGTGGATCGACACAGTACATTGTCATATAATTGTTAGATGCTCCATCTTAGAACAAATTACCTAAGCAAATACAATATCGAACAACTACGAGACTACCGAACCATGCCAATGAGAAGAGGAGTTAAATCCAGAAAAGAAGCAACAATGAAGACTCCAAGGCAAATTTTTTTAATAGCAAATCCATTTAAAAAAAAAAAAGAACATTGAACACTGTACATCTATCCTTAGAAATTGGACCCAGTTCTTTGGGCCAAAACATTGAATGTATCTTCCACAAACATAGGCATGGGATCTACAACATGCAGGAGCCATCGAGATGCTCTTCAACATGCATACAAAACTGATTACCATGTCTTTTTTTTAGGAAATCCTTACATTTTTCTCCTCGATGGATCATCCTATGGTAAAATTGATAGTTCTGAGAAGCTTCCCGTGAGGAAGAAGACGAAAAACGTTGCAGGGAAAATGGAATATCCCTTAACTGAAAGTTAGGACACACCAAGAAACTGCCTCTCCACAGTCAAAAAACTTCAGGGACACAGGTTGCACATGCAATTTCAGCGGCCCAAATTAGTCCATTCTGGGTGGAAGGAGATGACTAGTAGAAATATGCCTTGCACCAGTGGGAGTTTTGGTCCACATTCTCGAAGATGTTAATTGTATATCCAGAGAACAGGACAATAGTCCCGCAATTGAATATTTTTTTGGCTTGAAATATATCTCTGGGAGCATCAACATATCATTTCCTTACAGTGAAAGTCTTCTGCCCATAACAGACTAATTTGGACCTCTAGAATTCCTACTTTCGAGCTGCAAAGTGGCTATTGCATTCAACGTCAGTTTCTTTTCTGAAAATCCTTCTTTTGGTGTTGTTAGGACCACCATCACTGAGTCGGGAAGTTCCGCTTGTTATGGTTGATTTAATTTGGGCACAAGAGCGGGAGCAATCTTTGCATTGCCATCATCCATTATCGTATCATCATCCATCAGATCATCTTCTTCCAGCTCGGAATCCATGGCATCAACCTTTGCGCCGACCATCAATGCAACTGGGCAGGTTCTCTGAGTAGGCAAGGTTGCCTTAGAATTCTTTGGCTTGAAATATATCTCTTAGTGTACCAAGGGACCATCTCCTTTTTTTCTCTTTGGCGGGGGGAGATGAGTAGTAAGAATATGCCTTGGAATACTGGAACCTCTGGCCATCATACCTTAAGGTGTTTACTGTATCTGGACATAACTGCTGCCACAAGTTAACGAGAATTTATGTTTTCTCCAGACGATGTTTGAAATGAAAATTGGGGAGGGATAATATAACCCTCCACAAATCCTAGTTTAATGCGTATCAATGGAAGATCTCCTCGAGCCTTTCGCTGATCAATGACAATCTCCAAGGTTCGTGCGTAATGAGCTGTTACCATTAAAGCTCACTAATTGCATATTTAGAAAAAAGTGCGAAGGTGGCAGTGACGACGAAGAGCAATTAAGAATTAGAGATTTCTTAAATGTGCCAACTGACTGGTGCACGAAAGAGATTGCATCATGTTTGAACTGAATACTTGGAAAAGATAACACTCTTCTCCGCAAATCTTGGTTTAATTCGTAGTAATGACAAATCTTCTCCAGCCTTCCGAACATTAATGATAAACTTAACGGTTCTTGTGCGATGAACTACTAGCATTAAAGCTTAATAATTGCATACCTGGAAAGAAGTACGAAGGTCGCAGTGATGGAAAAGAGCGACCAAGCATTGTACATTTCGTCCACCTGCCAACCCGCGAAACAGATTACAAGAAATGCCCAAGTATGGAAAGCAGTCGAACGGGTTACAAAAAAAAAGGGTCAGAAGATATACCCAGAAGACGTGATGGGCCAATGGTCAAATTATATCTCAGTGACAGATTTCGACCATCAATTTGTATATTGCGGAATTTCGGGTGCTGATTGTGTATAAGGGAACAGTAAAAGCGCAATGTTGAGAGGGAAATTTGTATATTGCGAAAATTTGGGTGTTGTATATAAAAGCATGAGACATTTGCAAAAAGGAGAAAGTAAACAAAAAGTAAAATCATACAAGATGAAGGGGAATTTGTTTGTGAATTTGTAAATTGCGGAAGTTCGGGTGCTATTTGCAGGCAGCGAAATAATGGAAACACAATGTTCAACCCACCTATGCGGGAACTCGCGATTCAAAAAGTTTGTTCAATATGAAACGGGGAAGCGGTCGGTCGGGCTGGCGATATAAAAGTAACAATGGAAATCTGAAGACATGAATCCGCCAAATCCCGCACCTAGACATTTTCTGAAAAACGAGTAAGTAAATAAAGGGAAAGCAGAGGGCAAAAGAAAAAGCGGATGGCAATTTTCGAAAGTAGGAATTGCTGTAAGAAAGCACCATTGATGGTATTAGACATGTTAATAGGTTCTTCAATCAAGGAATAGATACATCGAGTGATGTTTATAGTTGCCAGGATCTATTTGTATAAGAGAAGCGTCAAAAAGTTACAAGAAAATCAATTTTTGGATGTTTAAGTAAAGTTTTTGTATTGTTAGCTTCACTGCAAGTATAACAACGATGAATTTGAATTTTACTGTCCTCTCGTTCATATGATTGTTCCATTAGACTTCACATAGTATATATTATTTTATTTCAATTTGTTTGCTAATTTGTAGATCGCAGAAGTTCGGGTGCTGTTTGTAGGCGACAAAACAATGGAAACGCAATATTGAACCCACCTATTCGGTAACTCGCCTATTCGGAAACCCGTGACCCAAAAAGTTTGTACAATACGAAACACGGAAGCGGTCAGTCGGGTTGGTGATATAAAAGTAAGTGAAATCTGAAGACGTGAATCCACCAACTTTCGCACCTAGAAATTTTTTGAAAAACAAGTAATACATACTAAATATGTACTTTTATAAAGTATGGACATGAGATTTTATAGAGCATGTATAGATCTCACATTCCATACTTAGCCACTTTTTGGATCATGGGTTCTTGGGCTGGCGGGCTCAAAATTGGGCCTCTATTGTTCTGTGCCCTACAAATAGCACTCAAAATTCCACGATATACAAATTGAAAGGAGTACTAGCGGGCTAGATGGCTCAACATTGTACTTCTATTGTTCTATGTCCTCCAAATAGCACTCGGAGTTCCGCGATATACAAATTGACAGATGAACTCCATGGTCGGAAGGCTCAAGATTGCGATTGTTTACGGATGGTGATCCTTATCAACTATCTAACATTATGTAAAAACATTATTTTCAATACTAAATTATTAATATTAAATATTGATATTGTACAATTTAATTACACAAAAAGTTTGTACAATATTAAACGGGGAAGTGATCGATCGAGCTGGTGATATAAAAGTAAGTGAAATCTGAAGACGCGAATCCGCCAACTTCCGCACCTAGAAATTTTTCGAAAAATGAGTAATACATACTAAATATGTACTTTTATAAAGTATGGACATGAGATTTTATAGAGCATGTACGAATCCCACATTCCATACTTAGCCACTTTTTGGATCGCGGGTTCTCGGGCTGGTGGGATCAAAATTGGGCCTCTATTGTTTCGTGTCCTACAAATAGCACCCATAGTTCCACGATATACAAATTGACAGGCGGACTTGCAAGCTGGTTGGCTCAACATTGCACTTCTATTGTTCTGTGTCCTCCAAACAACACTCAGAGTTCCACGATATACAAATTGACAGACAAACTCCAGGGTTGGCGTGCTCAAGATTGTGATTGTTTATGGATGGTGATCCGTATCAACTATCTAACATTATCTAAAAACATTATTTTCAATACTAAATTATTAATATTAAATATTGATATTGTACAATTTAATTACACAAAAAGTTTGTACAATATGAAACGGGGAAGTGGTCGGTCGGGCTAGTGATATAAAAGTAAGTGAAATCTAAAGACGTGAATTCGCCAACTTCCGCACCTAGAAATTTTTTGAAAAACGAGTAATACATACTAAATATGTACTTTTATAAACTATGGACATGAGATTTTATAGAGCATGTACGGATCCTGCATTCCATACTTAGCCACTTTTTGGATCGCGGGTTCTCGGGTTGGCGGGATCAAAATTGGGCCTATATTGCTCCGTGTATTACAAATAGTACCCAGAGTTCCGTGATATACAAATTGATAGGCAGACTTGCGGGTTGGCTGGCTCAACATTGCACTTCTATTGTTCCGTGTTCTCCAAACAACACTCAGAGTTCCGTAATATACAAATTGTCAAACGAACTCCAGGGCTAGCGGGCTCAAGATTGCGATTGTTTACGGATGGTGATCCCTATCAACTATCTAACATTATCTAGCAACATTATTTTCAATACTAAATTATTAATATTAAATATTGATATTGTACAATTTAATTACATAAAATTATTAAAGGATGTTAAATATCTTATTTAAAAGAAAAACCCACCTATTCAGATACTCGCAATCCAAAAAGTTTGTACAATATGAAACGGGGAAGCGGTTGGTCAGGCTGGTGATATAAAAGTAAGTGGAAATCTGAACACGTGTATCCGCCAACTTCCGCACCTAGAAATTTTTCGAGAAACGAGTAATACATACTAAATATGTACTTTTATAAAGTATGGACATGATATTTTATAGAGCATGTACGAATCCCTCATTCCATACTTTGCCATTTTTTGGATCGTGGGTTCTCGGGTTGGCGGGCTCAAAATTGGGCCTCTATTGTTCTGTGTCCTACAAATAGCACCGAGAGTTACATGATATACAAATTGACAGGCGGACTTGCGGGCTGGCTGGCTCAACATTGCACTTCTATTGTTCTGTGTCCTCCAAACAACACTCAGAGTTCCGCAATATACAAATTGACAGACAGACTCTAGGACTAGCGGGCTCAAGATTGCGATTGTTTACGGATGGTCATCCCTATCAACTATCTAATATTTAAAAAAAAATATTTTCAAATACTAAATTATTAATATTAGATATTGATATTGTACAATTTAATTACATAAAATTATTAAAGGATGTTAAATCTCTTATTTAAAAAAAATGAAGGAAACAAAACAAAGGTTTTTTAAATTCTATCACCGCAAGCATAACAACAACCAATTTGAATTTTAAGGGCCTCTTGTTGATATGATAACACCATTGGACTTCACACAATATATATTTGTTTATTTCAAATTATTCCAGGAGATTAATTTTACCAAGTTCATTGATCAAGGAAAAGTGCTAAAACAAGCCACATACTACATTTGCGTCACAATGCTATACAAATTGACATGTGGACTTGTGGGCTAGTGGGCTAAAAAATTGCAATTCTATTGTTCCATGTCCTCCAAACAACACTCGAAGTTCTGTGATATACAAATTGAAAGACGAATTATACAACCAAGAACCAAGTAAACTCCAAACAGGCCGCAAGCAATATCCCACAAGGTTCCATAGAGCAGCACACATCGACCTTTGCTTCAAACAATTTGATATACAAAGAAAACATGTCACGACATTGGTTTTCTCTTACATCTGGTATATGTTCCCACGAGAAAATAACTAGGGCCATCGGATATATGGGTTTTGCTGCCATGCTTCCCATTTTTGGACCGAACAAGCTTATGCACATGCAACTCTATAGAGAGATCTGAATATCTCAAGCTGATGTTTCAATCCATGTCGAGTTCCTTTTTTTTTTCAATTAGGGCATCACGAAAATGCAGATACCATACCATAAATGTATAGTTGGAGACAAATTCTTATTTTATTCGGGCACCCGAAAGAAAATTGCAGAAATCCTATCATGGCTAAATAGTTGAAAAACAATTGTCGAATTTGGGCACCCAAAAAACGTGCAGGATCCTCCATCAAAGCAACAACCACCGACCATGTTTTTTTTCTTTTATTTGCACATCGAAACAAATATGCAAAATCCTCATTGGGAGACACAATAAAACATCAAAATAACAACATCGATTGCATTTGTAATTAGATTCTCAATTACTCTAGTCCGATGAACATTCATCTGGGTGTTGAAGAAATATTGCAGAGACACACTGCAAAATTCTTACTGGGAGATGTAAGAAAACATCAAAATGACAACATTGATTGCATTTGTAATTAGATTCTCAAGTACTCGAGTCCGCCGAACATTCATCTGGGTGTTGAAGAAATATTATAGAGACACATGAGATATTTTCGTTTCCTGCCAAAGCTTGATATGTTTTTTTTTCTTCTCTCTCTTTTTTTTTTCTTCTTCAGCCGATATGCAATATTGCATTGTGCATATTTAAGGTAAATTTGTTGTGTATCCGAAAGTCGCGTAGCATGTAGACATTGCTTCCTTTTTTTGTAGGTATGCCTCATACGACAATTATGATAACCTAGGAAGCACATCTTGTAACATAGGTTGCCTAATTGTACAATGCATGGTTGTGTTGCCCACAGTTCATATGGAAACATTGAGGCAATGTCCATATATATATGGACATTTTTCACTGCATCACATACAATCAATTGTATCATCACTTATCAAAGTGGAAGCAGAAGCAGGGGAGTTGCATTTCGCACATACAGGCTCAAAGGGGGTCGAGTATGCATTCGTTGCAACGAAAACACCTTCAACCTGGAAACACGAGCATAGGAATTAATACACTGAACAATATAATACACAACTGCAACCCCCCCCAACCCTAAAAAAAAAGATAAATAAATAAAACAAACCACAAAAAATTGGTGAAGTCTATTTGTATAAGCAAAGTGAGGATGATTTTGTAGATGTATACGCACAATAGTTGTAGAGCTAGTTAGTTTCTTCAGATCATGTACTATGTTTGCTCGCAACTCTGTTACAAATGTTGCTTGGGTTGTGCGAAAGATCCTTTCTTTAACATCCCTTTTCTTTGTTATATTTTTGAATAACATAAGTGGAAACTTCCCTTTATGCAATTCTTGTTCCATTGACGAAAACAAATTTGAATAGGTATCGAACAATTGCAACTACAACATGGAACAGTGCAATATTTGTGTAACTCACCCGAGATACATGCACATGCAAAATTAAAGGACAAAATTAGATATGGAAAATGGTACCATTGCCTTGTCATTGTCCGAATCTCCATCCTTTATATGGAGAATATGTTGCGAGCCAAGTTTTCTCACTAGTGTGATAGCTGCACCAATGGTTCTGATTGGGTAAATATCATTGCTCTGTTCAAGCTGGCTAATAGTTGCGTCCGGGACGAAACAATATTCTGAACAAACAGCGTGAATTTTTTCCACAATACTTGTTTCGTTGAGAGAAATAATCCGATCAAAATCACCATGGTCATATACTGTTTTGGGCAATATATTAAAATTTGTAATGGATATCCCATTGCACGACAATATCTTTTCTGCATGTTTCTGGACAAGTTGTGTAGGAATAGTCAGCGTGACTGTCATCATGGCCTCCTTGTCTGTCATGTCAGTGCACATAATGGATCTATTTTTTTTTTCCTTGTCCAAGTAGGTGCTATGGACGGCCATTATGTCCCCGATGAATACTTGTCCAGTTCGACGACTGTTCAAGCCCTCTATTAATAGTACTTTGGGTGTTACAAGTCTAGACCCGGTGACAATTTTTGAACAGGAAAACTAAAGTGAATGGTAGTGTGCATTATTTTTTTTGTATTCTTTTTTCACTGGCATAAATCTACAAGTAGACGCATAGCTTCGATGAAATATGGAGCCAGAGTTTTGCAACCACACCTCTTAGTCTGCTGAACCTGCGCTATGTTCGACGTCTCGCTTGTACTTGTTGATACTTCTTGTGAACTGAAAACCATGTATTGCAGATGACATCAACATATTCACCATGCAATAGATGGATAAATAGCCAAGTATATTTGTTTGGTAAACATACTAGGAACATAATGTATGCATCTTTACCTTTAGCCTTGTCAGTCCGCTAATGTCTGAGATGACTGACTACTCATGGCCATGTCACTAGTCCAACTTTTTCTGATGCAATCATGTGTAGATGAACATCAGAAGGACTAAACAAGCATATGCATTGTATACTGTCCATAATAGTTCTTAATGTCACATGCAGGGTGGAAGAAGATGGAATACAAAATAGGGTGTCAAGGAATATACTCAGGAAACATGAGTACTTGAGCATCAAATTGTATGCCTCTGATTTTTTGACTGGAAAAATGTGTAACAGTAAACATGGCATGATGGCGGGGCACGATGACCAATCTGTATATCGCGGACCCCTAGAAGCCAAGGGAGAAATCTTGAACCCGCTAGCCCGACACCCGCAATCGACAAAGTGGGCAAGTATGGAATAAGGTAGAAGCATAACCATAAATGTGAAACCGTTACTCCGCCAACCGACGGACCAAGGCATTTTCAAAAAGACCACTAAGCAGAGCAATTAGAAAACAAAATGGATAATAGAAAATGGAAAAAGTAGAAATGGGGAGGGCACAAAGACCCATTTCTGCTAAGTCCTCATTTTCTAGTCTAATATTATATGCCGCCACCTGGTTTGTATATTTAATTTACTAGCATAGTTGGTATACATTTTTGAAGATTGTACCATAGAACCCTCTGCTATTGGACATAACAATTCATCTTCCTATCCAACCAACTTGTTTCTTCCAAGGTATCAACGCCGAATATACAATGGACATGAAGGCAAGTTAGTATGAAGACATACATGTAAAAGAAAGAAAAACAATTCTATTTATTCCAATGTAACAACAAACAAAATACGATCCACATGAGAAAACACAGAAAGATACGTAGTATATACATACAGGTAAACCAATATATATATATATATATATATATATATATAAGGTGCAAAGCA
>ML829337.1:35026-65292 GCA_009831015.1 Picea engelmannii | reverse complement strand
GTATGCAGTTGTTAATGTTGAGAATTTGAAGTTGTATGAGCCTCCTTTGATTGATGATCAAGGAGAGCATGTTCAGATTCCTTCCATAGATGATTTTTCTCCAGAGTATCTAACAGAACTGCAGGAAGACACTATCCTTGACATGAGAATGCAAACTTCAAAACGAGGGAATGTGGAGTATCTTCGAGTTGGTCTTAAAGGTACGAATCCAAGCAAGGCCAAGTGGATTGAGGTTGGAAGGGTGAGGAAACTTTACCCTCATCTTCACATAGACTGAAAATAGTCTTTTGGAGGTCCAAAAGCTTCCCAATGGGGAGGTGTGATCAGGGGATCAAATTTTGCTCAAAAATACAAAGTGCTCGGAATTGCTTCAAATCGGATGAGAGCGTAGGTCTCATCGTTGCGAACCCAACGCAACTCGTTTCGTCTCAAACGGACGTCGGGAGCGAGAGATATTGCAATCTGTTCGTCAAGTCAAACAGACAAAAAAAATGATGCTGACTGTACAGTCCGTACAGGTTGACGTGGCAGAGTTGTACGACCGTACGTGTGGTGATGTGGCAATTATTTATTGGATGACAGGTGGTCGAATGGGGAGTCGACACATGGCACTGTTTGGGCAAGTGATTGGGTGCCACGTGGCCCAATCATGGGCTGCCACGTGGCACCCCGGGATTGGTTGATTGTTATATGTAAAATGTATTGGAGTTCATGGGGTTCGACCCCCGGACCTCGCCTCCACATTACGCCTTCGCAAAGACCGTTCGACCAATAGACCATTGGTTGTTACTTAACATGTATGTGAGTTTGTTTATATTTAAAGTCAAAGTTTGTAACCGTTGGCGGGGGGTCGGGCCGGGGCTTAGCCTCGGCCCGCGGTCATTTGTTTTTGCATATGTCCATACCATATATACTATGCACCTAACGGTTGGCGCGGGGTTTAAACCATAGCCCGTGGTCTTTGTATATGCCATGTGACCTTTGTTATATGCACACGGGATTTGTTTAAAAGTGGTTTACACGGTTTAAAAACCAACCCGCCATGTGTCATTACTTTATTTGGTATTAAAACAGAGCCCTTTTATTATAGCGCGAGGTCATGGTATGACCCATATGCCCGAGGTGCTAGGCGGTTAGGGGCTGGCGCACCCTTAACCGTCCTACGGTTTGCACCGTTGGCGCGGTTGCGCCCGGTGCTGGGTTTTCACGCTATTTATTATGTGTGTGCCAGGTTCAATTTACAAGGGTGCAATTTGTAGATGCAGAGATAGCAAGCTTGAAGGGGGAGACTTCCAGGAGGCCTAACTTCTTCGTTTTTCGACCGATTGAGGTGCCGAAAGAGCCCAGACAGGGGTTTTTGGACGCTCTGAAGCCATTGGAGCTTGACAGTTTGAGCATTGTAATACATGTATTTGAGCACTTTTGAGCAATTAATAATAATGATCCATTGGAAGTTGGACCAGGAGATGTAGCCCAAGAGAGGGGTGAACTCCTTTATCAATTGTTGTGTTTATGTGCTTATGTTCATTGATTATGCTGCTATCTATGTGTATTTTGCATGAGTAATCCCTTAATTTATGTGTTGCAAACTGATCCATTTGCTTTAAATACATAACATTTACATTGCAATAATTTCAAGTATTTCAAGTCTTCTTCATTTTTAGATCAAGTTTCTTCTTATCACAACTCCAAAGATCAATTGATTTACAATTGTTTTCAAGCCCATAATAAGCTTTACATCCCCCAATAATCATTTGCTCAATGCTATAATTCCAATTGAGCTTGTGGTGAATATCAATTCCAATATATTTGTATGAAGTCACTTCCTCCAAGTTGTTGTTGTCATATACAAGTGTATCATAAGTGATCTTATTGAATTTAATAATCATGACCTTAGTCTTATCAGTATTAACNGTCATACCCATATTGGAGCAAAAATCCTCGAGGATTCTTAGTTGGTTTTCAAGATCATGGGGACTCCTTGCCATAAGAATGATATCATCGGCATAAAGAAGAAGATTGATGACTATACCAGTGAGAGTAGGGGCAACACAACGTGTTTTTTCCAAGCAATCTTCTAACTTGTCAATGTATATGCCAAAAAGGGTAGGGGACAAGGGACAACCTTGTTTGACTCCAATGTTGTAGTTAATCTCTTTTGACCAGCCCTCAATGTTTTTAAACTTAGCGATAACGTTATCATACATCCTTATTGCAAAAACCCTCAACTCAAGAGGGACTTTTATCTCTTCTGACCTATTCCAAAGATTTTTCCTAGGAACCATGTCAAAAGTTTTTATAAAGTCAACAAAACAACAAAAAAGATTGGTTTTAGTATTGCGGAACTCCTCTGCAATGATCCTAAAGGTAACAAGATGGTCCACAATTGAATGATATCTCCTAAACCCAGCCTGACCTTTAACTCTTATACTGTGACTTTCTAGCCAAAGGCTAATCTTATTTTCCAAAATAATTCCATAAAGCTTAGCTAAAATTGGGCTAATCATAATGGTCCTATAATTAGAGGGAATGTTTCTATCCCCATTTTTAAAAATAGGAACAATGAGGCTTTGCGTCCAGGGTTTAGGGAAGCCCTGCTTGATTGCTAAATTAAAGAGCTTGTGTATGTGAGGGATAAGGATAGGCCCTCGGATTTTAAAAATTCCAGCTTGGTAGCCTTCAATGTCCTTAGCTTTCCCATTTGCAAGTCGCTTAACCCCGAACTCTATGTCATCTAAATAAAAAAAATTCTTCCTTTGTAGGGACAATAGGAATGGTGTCCATGGCATTAGGGAACTCGTAAAGACTTTTAAGTTAGGAATTACAATCCCTTAAGGGAATCCTATTATTTTCTTTAGTATTGCGGTTTAGAATTTGGCTCCAAAACTTCATAGGATTCAACTTATATAGTTCTAAAAGTTGCTCTTGCCTTTTATTGATATAGTACTTTTTCCCCTTTTAATTAGGGATTTATAAGTGTTGATCTTATCAAGTTTTAAGGACTCATTAGAAGCATCCCTAATGGCTTTCCTAGCAATTTTACATTCTTTATCATACCAAGGCTTGGTCATTCTATTATTCTTTTTATAGGACACCTGGAAAGAGAACTTGTTAATAGAAGTGGAAAGGGTAGTTGTAAAATTATGATAAAGTTCTTCAATGTTGTCCTTATAAGTTAGGAGATTTAATTTGCAATTCAAATCCTTTAAGAAAAGGTCAACTTTACTTTTGTCAAAGCGTAAATTCCTTTGATTATCAGAATTCTCTTCAATGATGCTTCTATGCATGGAAAATTTTAGAGTTAGGGTTAAAGGTCTATGATCCGAGTCGAGCTCATGGTCATTTAAAAGGTCAAAAGTTGTTATTTGGTTGGAAACGGGGATATCAGATATCACATAATCTACAACACTACTATCTAGCCCATGAATACAAGTCATCTGGTTGGAGTTTGGCCACTTCATTACTCCATTGCAAATTATTAGGTCTTGAGAGTTGCAAAGCTTGACCAACTCAGTACCAAACAAATTCTCAATTAGGTCTTCAGAGCTTCTTTTGTAGTTATTAGATAAAACAAGGTTCCCATCTAGTCATAAAAGATTATGGTTGGAATCAGAACTTAAAAGAGTAGCTTGTTTAGTTGCAGTCCTAGCATTAAAGTCTCCTAGCAGGAGGATATTACCTTCATTTTTCAAACTATAAATATCTTGTTCTAAATTATTATAGGGGTAATTTTTATCTAGATTGTTTTTCTTATAAAAAGTAGAATTAAGAGGTGTAAAATAGCAAATTGCTATATACATCTCCTTAGCATTGGTGTTTGAAATTTCTATCAAAGTGTATTGATTGAGAGGGTCAATCTTATGAAGTTGAATGTGATGAGAAATGCTCTTTCTAATATAACAAGTTATGTCCCCTATCCCTCTATGGTGGGATTTTTTGTTCCATGCCGACCACAAGACAAATCCTTCTATGTTAGGGACCTTAGACTCCTCATTCTCCCAAGTTTCAACTAGACAAGTAATATCAATACCACTCGAGATTCAACTTATCATAGGACCTTTGCGCCATGGGAAGCCATGAAAGTTCCAAAAAGGATCTCGAGTGTCCCAAATTCCTATTTATTATTATCCTTATGGTCTCTATCCCTAACAATATCTTTTCGATTTCTAATTATTGCCCATTTTCCTTCTTTCCTAGCTTTTTTTACCTTCCTTAATTCAGCTTCGTCTTCAGGAATGAGGTCTTCATTTATAAATATTCCTTACCCTTTTAAGCTCAGAGATTTACTAAGTATGTTATATTTATAGTCATTACAACTTACTTTGACACAGATCAACCTATCTTTGTGATCAATTATTTTTCCTAGCCTCTTTGCTTCTATGAGGTAAGTTGTATCAATTTGTGATTTCTTTTATTATTGCTAGCGTATGCTCCTCTTCTTGTTCTTTTATACCAAAAATTATGAGGTTTAAGGCTCTTCTGTTACGCTCATGGTCCAATTTGATTAGCTTATTCATTTCCTCTTTGATGGGTTTGATATCCAAATTGTTGGTTGGTTTTTCTTCTAGCTCTTTAATCATATCTCTCAAGTTGTGATTTTCTTCAACCTCTCCTTCTTGGGTTGATTGTTTATGTTTTTCCATTTCTTGAATCCTATCCTTCATTGTTTGCAATCCACTCTTGAACCCTAAGAATCTATCCTCTATTTTAGTTTGAATGGTATCTTTGAAGAGTCTAATTTTTTTTATCAATCCTTGCCTCTAGCTCTATTTGGAGTTTTATGTCTCCTTCTTCACTCCTTTTTTCAAACGATTCTAACTCTATTTGACTTTTGGCATCTCTCTCTTCTCTCCTTTTTTCTACTGATTCCATATAATCGTAAATGATTTCTAGGGTGATTTTGGGGGGCCTCCCCATGTTAGACTAAGTTTTTGAAATAAGTGGTGGAGTACTCATATTGGAAAGAAGAGAAAAAATGCAAGCTCTTTAAATTAAAGAATTTATTTTATTATTTTATTATTTATATATTTTAATTATTTTAATTTAATAAAAACCATTGAAAATCTAAATTTAAATTTAAATGAGATAGCCTAATTACCTTACAAAAGAATATAATTACCTTACAAAAGAATATATTGAAAGCCATGGATACCATCGTGAAAGCCATGGATACCATCATGGTATAAATGATGGTATAGCCATGAAGCATAATTTGAAATTCAAATATCAAATGCATGAGTGTCAAAGTGTTCATGTAGCTCTTTAAATTGATTAAAGTAATTCATACTATATAAGTTAAAATATATGAATATACATTTTCACTTGAAAGGGGGTTGGTAAAAAGATGATATGTTGAATTTTGGGTGTTGAAAAATATTGTTTTTCATGGAGGTTATTTTATGGTTGTGTTTTGTGTGTACATAAGTGGTCTTCTTTAGAGAGCCAGGGGATCCTTGGGATCACCCAAGTTTTATTTCAATGGTTGATGAGCTTTGTAGGATTCGAGGCAACTCATCTCACCTTAATGCGAATTTATCGCACCATCTTTCACATGACGTGCCTTCTTCTTCGTCTGCTTGCCTTGTTCATTCTATCCCTTCTCTTCTAGTGTTTCCTATTGCTCTGTCGGTTAAGGTATCCAGGAAACTACCGACTGGTTCTACCTTTGGACAGAAGGGTGTGCCTTCTATTGCGATTGGCGGGGTCACAGGTCCTTCGTCAAAGGTATGCTCTGAGGTATTAGAAGAGAGACATCTGGTGGGCCTTTCTGCAGTGAAGAAAGCAAGTTTTGTGGAGCGGAAGCATTCTTCTACTAAACGCAGTTAGAAAGTCTGGAAGCCGAAGAGAACTAAACGTTCTCTGGTCTTGGGAATGGACGTCGGGTTGGAGGATTCTTGTTCACTAGTGCTTTGTGTGCTAGTTGGAAGGTTAGCGTATCATCACCTCTGTTTTAGCTCGGTGTCGGACTGGATGGAGGCAAACTGGACCTTCGTTTTGGGTTATACTCCGACTCTTCTATCAATGCCGAGGGGGTGGTTCGGATTTTTCTTCAAGACTCCAGAGGATTCCAATAGAATTTTAGAAGGTTTCTAGGCTTTTGATGGTAGTCTGATGCTTAAAAGGTGGCGTCTCAAGTTTGATCCGGCTTCTGAGTATTTTAGCTTCCGACACTTATGGATACTGTTGCCTAGACTCCCCCTTCACTTTTGGAATTACAGAGCCTTGCAGGCTATAGGGAACGAGCTGGGACGCTTTATTAAAGTGGATGAAAAGGTTTTGAATTCCAACGACAGACCCATGGCCAAGATTCTCGTCATGGTTGATATCCATGGTGGACTATTAGAAACCTTAGAGATTGATTGGCGAGGTTTTATTTACAAACAACGACTGGACTACCTTGGAGTAATGTTCCATTACTCTTTCTGTCGTCGGACGAGACATTTGAAAAAGGATTGCCAAAACTCTTTGGGTTATGTTTATGAGGAGCCGCTGGAAGAAGAAGCTCTTGGGTTCAATGCTTATCCGGTCGGGTTGGAGGATTCTACGCTGGACAACTATTTAGATTTGTGGGATTTGGAGTTCCCTCCACAATCCTCTTCTTCTTTTTTGAGTAAGTTGCGCCACCTTGTTCCTTCACTTTTTAGTTCTTTGTCGTCTTTGGAAAAGGAGCAACTCAACTATCATTTTAATGATCCTGCTAAGATTAGTGAGACTTCGGAGCATCTTGGCTCTCCTACTGGTTTGGAGGTTAATCTCTTGCCTTCTAAGGAACTGGGGGTTTCTGTTAGAATTGTTGATAGGGGAATGAACGTGAGCATTCTAACCCTTTTGCCTCGAGGAGGCCTTCGTCTTCTCATTGAGAAACTTTGGATTTACTCTTGATTCAGAGTGGGCCTTCTCATAGGCCTAGTTCTGACCCTCCCTCTAGCAGTATTGATGGGGATCCTACTCTACCACCAGGGTATGGGGAGCCTGAGTTAAGTGATGCTTTTTTGGAAAAGATTGTGTCTAACCTTGGTAACATTAGGGAGGCTTTTAATCCGGTACAGTTGCCAATTTTTTCAAATTTTGCTGAAGTGACTGGTGAGGCACATGGGCTCTCGGCATCTGACCGTTCTAACCCTGAGCTCTTAGAAGAAAAGTCATTTGCTTGGTCTCGGGGGTTAGGCTTGGAACTGTCTCCGATAAAGACTAGAAGCGCTCGGAAAAGAGCGGGTCCGTCTCCTTCCATTGCTTCTACTTCCAATTTTTCTACTAGAGAACCTTGGGGCGCTTAGAGGATCAAAAGCCCTAGCTAGGGTTAAACGATGATTTTGTTATCCCTCAATATTCGAGGGGTTGGAGGGCCCCTGAAATCAGCCTTGATGTGGAGGCTCCTCTCTACTGTTTCATCGCATATCATTTTTTTACAAGAGACTTTGACCACTAATGTGAAGGCAAGGGACTTTTTATTTTCTCTTAAACCGGACTGGTTAGCTTGTGTTGTTAGTGCGATTGGACAATTTGGTGGAATGTTGGTTTCATGGGATCCTCAGTTATTTTCCTTCTCATCAGTTCTTACTTGTGGAGGCATTATATTCACAGGTTGTAGCTTGGATGACAAGAGGAGACTTAATCTTCTGAATGTATTTGGTCCATGTTCGGATCGTAAAAGCTTCTGGAACTGTTGTGTGGACAAAGGTATTATGTCCATTCCGGATTTAGTTGTGGAAGGGGACTTAAACTTCTCTTTGGGTCCAAATGAGATCTGGGGACTTTCTGCAGTCAATGATCCATTTGCTTCTTTATTTAAGGATTTATTTGCAAATTCTTCTCTGGTGGATGTGGCTCCATCAAATCTAGTTCCGACGTGGCGCAATGGTAGGCTGGGGGATTCCAACATATCTAAGCGACTGGAAAAATTCTATGTGTCAGAAGGATTACTTGGTCCCTTATCGAGGTATGGATCATGGGTTGGTTCGAGTTATCTATCAGACCATGCTCCTGTATTCTTTCAGTTGGATATTGGGTTTCCAAAGACTGTTTACCCTTTCAAATTTAATCCGATTTGGTTGGAAGACCCATCCTTCTCTGTATTAACTTGGGATACTTGGCCAGACAATCACTTTGCTCTATTGGAAGAACCTCAACAAAGGCTAGTGGAGAAACTAGCTTTTCTTAAGACTAGAGTTAAGGTATGGGCACGCTAAAAGATGGTTATAAGCAAAGAACTTTTGATCAAAGTGGAGAGTGAACTGGAAGGACTTATGCACCATAAATTAAATAGCCCTTCTAGTAATGCAGTTGATCTACTTTATAAACAGCTGGAGGAAGTTCGTAATAAATTATTGTTGGAAGAAGAGGAAGGTTGGAGGCAGAAGAGTAGGGCAACCTGGATCAAGAGCAGGGATAGGAATACAATTTTTTTTCATAGTTATGCAAGTCACCAAAGAAATAAGAAGTTTATCTAGGAGGTTGCTGATGCGACTGGTCAATTGCTATCAGGACAGGGAGCTATAAAAACAGAAGCAACAAATTATTTTGGGACTTTTTTTAAGGAACAGATCTAGTCAGATATAAGGACCAAATTGGAGACAATTAAACTGTATCCGAGGATGGTACAGGATGAAGAGGTACAACTTCTGGAAAAGGCTGTGACCATCGAAGAACTCTTAAAGGTTCTAAAAGGGTTTACTAAAGACAAGAGCCCCGGGTCGGATGGATGGACAATTGAATTCTTCCTATATTTTTTTGATTTGGTGGGACCTGATCTCCTTGCTATGGTCGAATACACTAGAATCTGGGGAGAAGTATATAGGCCTATCAACGCTACTTTTCTTGCTCTCATTCCAAAGAAAAACTGGCCATAAAATTTCTCTGATTACCGACCTATAGCCTTGTGTAATCTATGTTACAAAATAATAACTAAGATCATAGCCAAGAGAGTTAGACCTATCCTGTCAAGATCTTTAGCAGAAGAACAATTGGGATTTCTTAAGGGTCATCAGATTCTGGATGCCATTGGCACGGCTCAAGAGTGCCTCCACAGTATTAAGACAAAGAAAATGTAGGCCATCATCTTGAAACTAGATCTTAAAAAAGCTTATGATTGCATAAATTGGGATTATTTAAGATTAGTTTTGCTTCAGTGTGGTTTTGGTCATGTAATGACTAGATGGATAATGGGTTGTGTATCCTTAGCTTCTTTGGCTATTCTAGTTAATGGTGAGGCATCCAAGTTTATAAAAAGTGAAACAGGCATTCGCCAGGGGTGCCCTCTTTCTCCTTTACTTTTTATCTTAGTGATGGAAGGGCTAAGTCTCTCTCTCAACAAGAGTCTTCGGGAAGGTAAGCTTTATTTTATAAAAGTCTCGCGACTGGTAAGAATCCTTCATCTATTATTTGTTGACGATGTGATCATAATGACTTCAGCTGCGAAGGATGAATGGCGGGAAATTCATAAGCTTTTAAAGTGTTTCTGTGAAGCTACTGGCCTGGAGATAAATAATAACAAATCTACTTTTCTTTATTACGGTGTCTAGCCAGAAGCAATTAAAGGATTGATAGACCTGTTTCTTTTTAACTCTGAAAGTTTATTGGAGGGTTTTAATTATCTGGGTTTTCCTTTAAAGGTTGATAGTTACAAGGAGACTGATTGGCAGTGGCTCATAAAGAATTATGAAAGGCGAATTCTACATTAGTGCAATCAAATTCTTACTATGGGGGGCATATTTGTTTTAATAAAGCTAGTCTTGGAATGCTAGCCAGTTTAATGGATGTCATTGGCTCACATCCCTATCTTTGTTTTAAGCTGGATTCGTAGGATGACCTTCTCTTTACTTTGGTCGAGATGAAATTCCTCTTCTTCTTACCACTTGTGTAATTGGGAGACTATTGCGAAACCAAAGAGTTATGGAGGGTGGGGTTTCCAGAACATCTTTTTCTTTTCTTGAGCTTTAATGGCCAAATCGCTCTGGCGAGGATTGATGCAACCTAGAATTTGGAACCATGTTTTAAAAGACAAATTTCTACCACATTTCTCTGTTATTACTTGGCTTCGTTATGATGTTCTGATTTCATGAGTTGGTTCGCAAACTTGGGAAAATTTGATTAATGCACTTCCCTTAATTGTGAGATGGTTGGCCTCGAAGCCGGAATGGGGTTGACATTTTGATCGGTAAAGATGCGATCCTGGGAGTGGGCAATGAAGCGTTCCTTTTAGAAGCTCTGATTCATCACCTTAATGAACATCGAGTTCATTTCCTTTTTCAAGCGAGGGGAGCCATTACCACCGGTGTATCAGTTGCAAATTGGTCTACCAGTTCAGACTTGGGAGTGACGGATAATTTGGCTACAGAATGGGATACTTATAGAAGCAACCTATCGGTTGCGGGTATCCTTCCAAATGATAACCATGATGAAATTCGTTGGACAGGCGGGGATGGTAGAGGTAATATCTCAACAAAGAATTTTTATAATGCATTGGTTGTGGAGCTGTGGCAAAAGAATGATGATATTGTGAAAAGAAGAATCTGGTCTTGGGGGTGCCCATTAAAATTAAAACTTTTTACATGGTTGTTGTTGGAAGATAAGATACTCACCTGGAACAACCTTCTCAAGCGAGGCTGGAATGGTCCTGGGTATTGTTATTTGTGTAAAGGTAATGAAGAAACAACCATCCACCTTTTTGCCTACTGTCCTTTTACGATTTCCATCTGGGGTAGTTTATGTACTCATTTTAAAGTTCAAAATGGTTGGACGGGGACTTCTATAAAGGACTGTTACGACTCTTGGTTCGCTAGGAATGAAAACTTACCTTCACTGCCAGCCTTTATCTGTTGGTTTGTATGGATTGAAAGAAATTTAGCTTTTTTTAATCAAAAACTCCTTCTGTGGAAAAAGTTATGTTTCTATCTATAAATGCTATAACAAGCCTTATATCAAAAAGCCTGAAATCTACAAAAAGAAGAAGTGGCTTTAGTATTCAGAAGGATAAAATTATGGGCTGGTTTGATGGGGCCTCTCAGAGGAATGGAGCTTTAAGTGGGGCTGGGGGAATTATCGTCATCAATGAGAAGATTTCATATAGATGGTCGTTGAATTGTGGAAAGAGTACAAATACAAGAGCCGAACTCTTGGGGGCGTGGGCTATACTCACCTTGGTTCACAGACTGGCGATTTCAGATATTCTCATCCTTGGAGACTCCAAAGTTATTATCGATTGGTTGAACAATGATGGTTCTTTTTAGGTTGGCTCTATTGAATGTTGGAAAGAAAGGGTGGTTGAACAAAAAAATCTTTTCAATATAGTCATCTTCAACCACGTCTATAGGGAAGATAATTAGGTGGAAGACTTCCTTTCAAAGAAGGCCCTTTTTGATCCTCTAGGAACTTTAATCTTCTATCAGATTAATGATGGACATGAAGGATACTCCACTCACTTGAAGCTCTTCTAGCCCGTCACTTTATCCGTTTTGTTTTTTTTTGTGGAAGACTGTCAGTGATCCAGAATTAGGGGGCTCGACATTATGGCTAGAATCATCCCTCTTTAAAGTTTTGTGACTTGCAGTTTTATTGAACTTTAGAGCTTTCTTGATTTTTTGATAAGACTGTAATGATCTTTTTATTGTTTCTATTTCAGTTGGATTTTTTGAAATGGCATGGCCATGAAATGTAAGGATCTTTCGACAATGTAAACTGATTATATTTTCTAATATAATGCGTAATTTTCATGTGGAAAAAAAAAGTGGTCTTCTTTGGGTGTGTTATGAGTAAAGTGAGATTCTCATTGTAAAATTTTGTGTAGCGTATTTTATATATTATAGATTATATATGTTGTAAAATCATTTTCATGGTATTGTTATTATTATTAATTATATAAATTGATTGGACGTGGCATTGTATTATATAATATATTTTTTATACATAATTATTATGTTGTAATATGGATTATTTTAGTTTCGGATGGGGTGTCACCGAGCACATTGCGCCTTTTTACTGGCGGGAGAACACCTGGCCTCACTCACCACCACGTCTTGCCACCGCACACCATACTCCTGCCCTCCAATGCTCGCATTTAACTCTATGCATTCAAGTCTTCGGCCAAAGCACCTCCATTATCGCCCTCGCATAGGCCTCGTTATGGCGATGGCGCTCCAGTACGCAGACGCAATTAAGATGATGGGTTGGCCTTCCAGCCATTCCCATCACAAGCTATGGAGGTATGGGTTATCCTTTGTGCTGGTCAATTCTGTAGCTCATCCTCACACTTTTGCCCTAGCTCCTTGCAGCTCCAACCTGGGCTTTATTCATCTCTGATTTGTGTCCATTCTCTTGCATTTCACTTCCATCCCCCCTCTCCTGTGTTTCTTCTCGATGCCACAACAAATAGGAAAATCAAAGAGAGGGTCGGCATGGTATATAGTGCGGGGGCGTGACTCTTGTGGGCGTGGAAGGCAAATTACACCAAACTCACCTCAGAATACAGGTCGTGCCTCTACCCCAGATCTCCCTCCTATGTCCTCCTCATGGGCATGCAGAGTGGAGTGGTTTGATAGCATGGGAAATTCACTCGGCTTGTGGTATTGTAAGATCTTCAACTGTGTGCAAAGGTCAAGTCCTACAACTGGGTGCGCAAGAAAGGGAGAGAAAGACAGAGAAGAAAGAAGATATTCTAGCTAAGAGCGCAGACAAGAACTGTAGGATTTATCTTAATAAATCATAAGCACAATTATGTGGACATATCCCTAGAGGGAGGGTGAACCACGTACATCTTATGTTGTGTGTGTGATTGATGCTTTGATCTCTATCACTATTTTATTGTTATTTGCATTGTTGTATTAGATAAGATCTATAACTGTGTAGGGTAGATCTAGCTTGGTGAGGGATATATGAATGTTGCCTTGTTGTTGTATTAGATCCACTTGATATTCCCCTAGTTCTAGACATCTCTGTCTTACAACCCCCCTCTTAGCTGCTTTGGGTGAGACTGCATCTGCTTCGCAGGTGTTGTTGAAAGGGCCAGTAGCTAGGGCTTGTTGGTGCACTCTTCGAGTGAACCCTGGGTCTGCCCCTGTGCCAACAAATGGTTTTGTTGCCGGGACATGAATCTTTTTGAGGGAATGTCAAGGTGGTTTCCATCGAAGACAGAGACTCAAAAGTGGATAGAGGATCAAGAGAAGGACTTCACTGAAGCCCATAACAAGAACCCTAATTTTAGTACAAAGGATTGGTTGGAGAAATATATCTTTACTGATATACACGAGATCTTCTTTGGAGGAATCCTTCATCGTTGCCCTTTTACCACACATCAGAGTTCCCCTAATGCAACAGAAGATTGCTTCATAGGCAGAAGCATTGGAGATCACTATGAAGCTTGAATCAACCCCTATGGGAGAATCCATCTCAGGTATGAGCCAGATCTTGAGCCAATTGACTAGTTTATCTCTACAGGTTGAGGATATAATGAAGGACAAGGGGAAGGACAAAATTGAAGATATCTAGTGTGTAAGATGTAGGTCAGAAGGCCATGATAAGGAACACTGTCCTTTATTCCATGAATATTTGGCCTCATGAGCACCGATCCCCTTGAAGCAAGTCAACTTGCCCTGGTGCGAAGTATGCAGAAATAAGCATCGCACAAGTGAGTGCTATTACATGCAAAAGTATTTTCAAACTCCCACAAATTTATATTGCACAATCTGTAAGTTCGTGGGGCACGAAGATAGGGACTGTAGGGCCTATGACCTTATACACGAAAGATCGAGGGACATATACAAGATCCAAGGCAAAGCATAACAAGAAGGAAACACCCTGCAGTATAACTCCCCAAGAAGAGGAAATTTCAATCCTCATGGTGGATACAGAGGAGGAGGACGAGGAGGAGGAACGGGCCGAGGCCAAGGAAATATCATCTATTGCAACTGCGCGCAACCAGAACACTTGGCAAGGGATTGTTAGAATCCTTGCAGGTCATGCAACTATTGCAACTCGTTTGAACATGTTATAGAAGATTTCTCTATGCTACTAGTTAAGCTGCAAGAAAGACGAGGACCTCAGTAGAATCCACAAGTGCAATTGATATATGCTGAGCCTCGCAGGGAAGACCCTAAAGTCATTGTTATCACTCGAGGAGATGCTGCTACAGGAGAGGATAGAATGACTCAAGAAAAGATTGCAGAAGACTCAGGTATCAGGAAGGCTGTAGAGAAGACCCGAACTTTCGATGCAAAGAAAGAAAGACAAATATTTGGGGAAGCAAGACAAGAGTTTAAATCATATCAAGGTTCCTCATAAAAAATACAGCCAAAAATAAAAGAATATGGAATGCCTTAGGCATTTGATCAATCTGCTTCGCCACAAGAGGGAAAAGAGGTAAGCAAGCTCATGGAATTTTTATGCACCTGTTTTAAGTTGATTCGGGATAAAGGTGCTGTACAAGAGCTACATAACTTAATCAGACAGTATGAACTAGGAAAGATAGACCCCTTACTGAATAGGGCAGTACATCAAATCGGAAAAAGGAGAAGGACAAATAAAGAATTACACTTGAACGCTCAAATAGGAGAGTATGATATAGACTATGTGGTCCTCGACTTAGGGTCAGAGGACAATGTCATGACGAAGCAAACTTGGGCACTGATGGGGAAACCGAAGTTGATCTACTCCCCTATCAAGCTTAGGATGGATAACCAACAAGCTGTCATCCCCTTTGGCAGATTGGAACATGTCCCTGTGGACATCAATGGAGTGAGAATGTTCACAGATTTTGAGGTAATTGAAATTGTTGATGACAGTTGCCCTTAACCTACACTATTAGGAATTGATTGGGCCTTTGATAACTCCACAGTGGTTGATCTGAAGAAAAGATGAATGAAATTTGAAAGAGATGGCCTTCGGATCATTGCACCCTTAGATCCAGACGAGGGTCCGCGATATACAAAGCCTATCAGAGAAGAAGACCATGCATACGAACTGGAAAACATATACAAATTGACAGCTAGACAATACGATTACATTAACCCTACAACCGATGGGAATCTGAGCTAGCGAAGTGACAATGCATGTTCATCAGATTCAGAAGAAGTGTTGGAGAACTGGCAGAACCTAATGTACGGAGTATCTACCAGAAGATGTGCCAGATTAACTAGAGAAGTTCGCTGGATCAACACAACAATAAGTAACTTACCCACATTTGATGGTCTGAACCCTTTAGAAGCCTTCCTATCAGATTTTGAAGCAAGCATACCAACACAACAGAGGTTGTTGGAAATGAATGAGGCCCAGAAAGCCACACCAGCAAGATGGTGGGGAACCCACAAAAGCAATATTATAGACTGGTTACAATGCCGAACTTTGCTGACAACGCGGTTCTCAGCACAAGTAGAAGGATGCGAAGCAAGGTACACAGTTCGAAGCTGCCCAAAAGACCATTTGTGGAGCTGCAAAGAGGCCTGGAGTGACATTCCCCGAGAATAATGGGTGCACAGATTCATTAACACGCTGGACACAACCCTATCAACTGGTACCTTCAAGCGAAGTTGCACATAATCACTACAGACTAGGAAGGTATGATTCAGAATTTTGTAACCACTTTTTTATTTGAAAGTGAATATCCTTCAGTAGAACAAGCATTACAGATTGTGAGACAAAAGGTATTCGAAGAGGCATCTAGCCTCCCTATGGAACAAGAAGAGGACGAATGGACTGCGCCTCTCCAAAAATTGTAGAGTTTCTACAACATCAATGCCAACGATGATGATCCCAGAAAGGTAAACATCACTGAAACAGAAGGCCAAAGAGATGTGGAAGGATTGGGAGTTGAGCTACCATTTATTGGTCAGCCAATCAAGATTAAAAAAGTCAATATTGGGACAGAGGAGACACCAAAGCTTTCCAATGTCGGAGATTACTGGGATGTTGCTACCATTGACAAGATTACAGAGTTGATGCACGAATATCAGGACTTGTTTCCAACCAAGTTCATTGATATGAAAGGTATCAAAGGTCCTATGGGAGAGATGAGGATACCTTTGAAACTAGGTGTGAATCCAGTCAAGCAAAGACCCTACGGATTGAACCCAAAATATAAGGAGAAAGTGAAAATTGAGCTCAACAAAATGCTGGAAGCAGGGATTATTGAACCTGTCGAAGAGTCTGAGTGGAATATCCCTATGGTGGTACAGGACAAGAAGACATGCAAGATCAGGATCTGCGTATATCTCAGGAAGTTGAATGATGCATGACCCTTTCCTTACACCATTCACTAATGAAGTATTAGACAATGTGGGAGGCCAGGAGGTATATTCCTTTACAGATGGATTTTCAGGATACCATCAGATCCAGATTGCCAAGGAGGATTGCCATAAGACCACTTTTGTCACAGAATGGGGATCCTACCAATATACAGTGATGCCATTTGGACTGAAGAATGCCCCAACCATCTTTTCCAGGGTGGTGGTCGAAGCATTCAAAGAATTTCTGCATAAATTTTTAGAAGCATACTTTGATGACTTGACTGTGTTTAGTTTGTTGAAGAATCACATTGAATGTCTGAGGTTAATGCTAGACAAATGTAGACAGTGCCAAATTGCTTTAAATCTAAAGAAGTGCATATTCTTCTCACCATTTGGAGTGCTATTAGGTCATATTGTATGCTAGCAAGGATTACTGGTAGATCCCTCTAAAATCGCCATCATAGTTGATTTGCTGCCTCCTACTTCAGTCAAACAACTACGCACTGCGGTAGGACATACTGGCTATTACAGGAAATTCATTAAAGGCTATGCTGAGATCAGAGCACCGATGGAGAAGCTGTTGAAGAAAGATTGTTAGTTTGGTTGGACAGATAAATGCCAATAGAGCTTCGACACACTGAAACAGAAGATGGTGATTGTGCCCATTCTGGTCTTTCTAGATTGGAGCAAGGTGTTTCATGTGCATGTCGATGCGTCTTCTATTGCCTTAGGAGCAGTATTGGCACAACCCGAAGAAGGGGATATCGACCATCTGTTAGCTTTTGCTAGCAGGAAGCTATCTACAGCTGAAGTTAATTACACCACTACCGAGAGAGAAGGATTAGCCATGGTGTACGCGCTGCAGAAATTCCTTCACTACTTGTTGGGAGGACACTTTAAAATGTTCACAGATCACTCTACACTGAAGTACCTAGTCAACAAGCTAGTGTTGGGGGGGGGCGAATATGCAGATGGCTTCTGTTGTTTCAAGAATATGATTTTGAGATCATAGTTAAACCAGGAAGAATGAACAAGGGCCCTGACCACTTGTCGAGGTTGGAACATGGTGAAGAACCCACCAGTTTGGAGGATACACTACCGGATGCACAACTGATCGCCATAAGAAAAATTGATGACCACTTCGCAGACAGTCCAGTTCGTGTCGACAGGAATGACACCTAGTCAGTATACAATTCCCCAGAAGAAATGGACCATCCGCTGTTCCTTTTCATACTTAGTGAATTTTATGCCTGCGGTTGCTGAGTTGGTGCAATTCAACTCTTCTGCTTTTTGTTCTGTCATCTACATGTACCACTCAAAATTTCCGTGATCTACAATTCCACTGCGAACTTCTTCATCCTTTTTCCCTTATTTTCTTCCCATGTATTATGGGACTATAAAATATGGACATGATATTTTATAGAGCATGTATGGATTCCGCATTCCATACGTAGCGACATTTTGGATCGCGGGTTCTCAGGCGGGCGGGCTCAAAATTGGGCCTCCATTGTTTCGTGCCCTACAAATAGCACCCCGAATTCCGCGATATACAAATTGACAAGTGGACATGCGGATTGGCGGACTCAACATTGCACTTCTATTATTCCCTGTCCTCCAAACAGTGTTCCTAGTTTCGCGATATAGAAATTGACACAGGGAATGCAGGGCTGGTGGGGTGGAGATTGCCATTGTTTACGGATGCTAGTCCATATGAAGTATCTAAGAGTATCTAAAAAATTATTTTGAATACTAAATTAGCTCTTAGTAGTGACAACTAGACACAGAGGTACGAAACAGTTGGGATTGGACAAATTTTGACTGGAAGATGTATATAACTGAACAAAAAGGAACATAATTCAATTGCACCAACTCGACAACTGTGGGCATAAAATTCACTAAGTATGAAAAGGAACATCGGGCAGTCCAATTCGCTATGCGAGGATATAGATGGAGATGAAATTGGCGCCAACTCGACAACCGTGGAAATAAAATTGGCCAAGTATGGAAAGCAACAGTGGTCGGTCAGATTCGTCGTGTGATTATATAGATGGAGATAAAGATATGTGAACCCGCCAATGTTGGGGTTGCACATTTTGTGAACTCGGCAATAGGAGGACCCAAAACAGGATGCAAAGGTGTCTGTAGAAGACGTGAGGCCTGAACGTTCTAATTGTATCGCTCTGAACATTTGAATGCATAATCCATAACACGGAAGAACGGATGATGTCGAAATCCGGTAGTCAATTTGTATATTGCGACATTTTGGATCGCGGGTTCTCGGGTGGGCAGGCTCAAAATTGGTCTTCCATTTTTCTGTCCTCTACAAATAGCACCTAGAATTCTACGATATACAAATTGACAAGCGGACTGGTGGACTCAACATTGCACTTCTATTGTTCAATGTCCTCTAAACAATGCTCCCAGTTTCACTATATGGAAATTGACACACAGAATGCAGGGCTGGCGGGGTGGAGATTGCCATTGTTTACTGAAGCTAATCCCTATGAAGTATCTAACAATGTCTAAAAAATTATTTTGAATACTAAATTAGCTCTTAGTAGTGACAACTAGACACAGAGGTACGAAACAATTGGGATTGCACAAATTTTGAGTGGAAGATGTATATAATGGAACAAAAAGGAACAGAGTTCAATTGCGCCAACCCGACAATCACGGGCATAAAATTCACTAAGTATGAAGAGGAACAACGTGCGGTCCAATTCACCATGCAAGGATATAGATGGAGATGAAATTGGCGCCAACCCGACAACCGTGGACATAAATTGGCCAAGTATGGAAAGCAACAACGGTTGGTTAGATTCATCGTGTGATTATATAGATGGAGATAAAGATATGTCAACCCGCCAATGCTGGGGTTTCACATTTCGTGAATCTGGCAACAGGAGGATCCAAAACAGGTTGCGAAGGTGTCTACAGAAGACCCAAGGCCCCGACCTTCTAATTGTATCGCTCCAAACATTTGAATGCATAATCTGTATCACGGAAGGGAATACGATGTCAGAATCTGGTAGTCAATTTGTATATTGTGGACCGTGCAATCCCAACTGTTTCGTACCTCTATGTCCAGTTGTCACTACTAAGAGCTAATTTAGTAATCAAAATAATTTTTTAGATACTATTAGATACTTCATAGGGATTGACATCCGTAAACAATAGCAATCTCCACCCCGCCAGCCCTGCATTTCGTGTGTCAATTTCTATATCGCGAAACTGGGAGCGTTGTTTGGAGGACACAGAACAATAGAAGTGCAATGTTGAGTCCCAAAAATGTCGCAAGGTATGGAATGTGGAATCCGTACATGCTCTATAAAATATCATGTCCATATTTTATAGTCCCATAATACACGGGAAGAAAATAAGGGAAAAAGGACGGAGAAGTTCGCAGTGGAATTGTAGATCACGAAAATTTTGAGTGGTAGATGTAGATGATGGAACAAGAAGCAACAGAGTTGAATTGCACCAACTCGGCAAGCACGGGCATAAAATTCACTAAGTATGAAAAGGAACAATGGGCGGTCCAATTCACCATTCAAGGATATAGATGGAGATGAAGATATGTCAACATGCCAACGTTGGAACCCGTGATCATAGAAACATGACTAAGTATATAACTAGAAATCAATAACACACGGGAAGAAGACAAGGGAAAAGTGTCTCACCGAAGAACATCTAGTCTTTGATTAATAATGCAAATGCTTTCGAACCCCTGCTGAGTTCTCACTAGTTAAGGCATAAATTGCAGATCACAGAAGTAGCTTTCATGACACTGTGTCCACTTGTCACTAGTAGGAGCATTGTTCATGTATATCAGGAAGGATGCAAAGTTGTTGGGGATGGAAAGAAACAACATATACTTTGAATGAAGTTAATGTATACGAGGAACCCGCGGTGGAATTACAGATCATGGATGTTTTGAGTGCAAGATGTATATACCAGAACGATAAGCAATTGAGTTCGCAAGCCTCGGCCCCGCAACGCCGACCATAAAATTAGCTATGGAGAGGAACAACGGTCGGTCCAATCCATTGTGTGAGGATATAGATGGAGATGAAGACATGTCAGCCTGCCAAATATGGAACCGGATACCATAGAAAGGGCACTAAGTATATATCTAGAAAGAAATAATGAGAGGGAAGAAGAAAAGGCCAGTTCGTATGCGTCGATTTGGCAACCGCGGCCATAAAATTGCCTAGGTATGGAAAGGTACAGTAGTCGGTCAGATTCCTCATGTGAAGATACAGATGGAGATGAAGATATGTCAGCACGCGAACCTTGCAACTGTCGATCATAGAAATACGACTAAGTATAAAACTAGAAAGCCATAATGGACGGGAAAAGCAAAAGAGGAAAAGAGATAAGTATCTGATAGTCGAAAAAACTTTTTTTTTTATTCGTTTATTAATCGCAAAGTTTTCGAACCCCTACTAGGTTCTCACTAGTAAAAGAATTAAGTGCAGATCATTGAAATTCTTTGGCTGCAAGATGTATATGACAAAACAGGGGACATAGGTGCTGGGTACCGCGAACTCGGGGCTTGGTTCCCAGATAACTGGCTAAGTATTGGCCAAGACAAAGGTTTGATATCTATTTCAATAGTATTCATACTAGCATCTATGGAGAAAGTTTTCATATTTATCTGAATAGTATTCATACTAATATATATTAATGGATTGTTTCTGTTTCAAATGCAAATGATCTCCCAATTTGCAAGATTCTCTTTGGTTTGCAAATTTCGTTGAAAGCACGAAAATTTTGACTGCAAGATGTACATAGCGCAACAAGAAACATGAATTTGCATTGTGGTCTCAGCGAGATAAACTCCTTATCATCTATTCATCTTGTATTGTTTGCAATGACATGAGCAAACACCAACTCTCCATAAACATCAATTCTAAATTAAATTAAATGCAATCAATATTTGGTGTGACTTAAGTAATTAAAGCATAAATTGCAGACTACATAAGTTCTTTGGCTGCAAGATGTATATGACAGAACATGGAACATAATTGTTTAATACCACAAACCCAAACATAATTGCCTAAGTTTTTTGTATTTATTCCAATAGTACTGATATTAGTATATATGCACAGATATTATCAAATAGAAGAAGCTGCAATATATCCAACATACTGAACAACAACATTGCGTCAACAGTTGAGCCGCTTATGGAAAATTATTCTTAAATGTAAAATGTAAAGAAAGAATAGACCAGTCTTTATTTAGATTGAAGTAGTGGGCAGTAGAAAGTAAAGCTTCTTGTTCATGTTTAACGACACAGGGGAAGAAGGTACAAAATACAATTAAAACAAATACTAGAAATTGGAAAATACTAAAATATGTACATTGAGGAAGCTTCTTGACAGTTTTCTTGACGTTCAAACTCTTTATTCGTAAAAAACGAGTTAATATCAATTTTTGGTTTGTACTTAATCGGTGCTGCCAACTACATCTATCCCAGTCTTTTGAATACCTTGTCTCTTCCAGATATGGCATGCTTGCAATGGCCTGCTTATTCAACATTCCATTCTTTGTCAAGTATTAATTTCCCTCTGCCGTTGAAAATTTGGGGTTTAAGGTGCTTTCCTTCCAATGTTCCCGACCCTTGACATCCGAGACAACTTAGAAATGCGATCCAGGCCGATTTCAAAGTGGATGAAGTCGTTTTATGTCACAATAGCTATGGCAGGGGAAAAAAATTCAAGTGCGCAGTTACTGGTATTCTCCCTGTATTCGATCATTTGTTTGGTTGAAAATCCTGCCTGAGGATTTGTATGTTGAACTTCTTTGCTTTATTACAGTAAATTGGAAGAAACGTTCAACCCAGATGCAAAATGAAAATCTGTTGAGGTACATAACTTCTTCGGGTAGCAGAGGTGTGGCAAGTGCACCAAATGCTGCAGAACGCACCAGCACAGGTCTGGCAAGTGTATCAAATGTTGCAAATGGCATCATAATATATCTTTCCTGATAGCGGTGGAGGTGACGCCAAATATGTGGAGTCTGCAGCTACATCCAGAGGAAACTGAACAAACTTTGACAAAGAGCATGGCTTTCTGTCAAGTCGGTTACCGGACCCACATGTAGCTCATCAAACTTTGAAATAGAAACTTTTGCAGTGATAATATGTCGTTTTATCCATCCATACAGTTTCTGTTACCCGCCTCTGGTTACATTCGCAAATGGAGCAATATTTCGTGTCATTTACGAACATGACAACCCATTTTGCAAGCCAATGTAAATGCGTCGCCCCCGAGGAAAACAAATTCTTCTGGGATCTATACAATTCGATACACTTGTCAAATCTGTGTTGTTGGAAGAAGCTATATACTCAAACGAAGAACTATTTTGCACGCGAACTCAAAATCCATTACAATTCCTAGCAAGAGAACAAAGAAGTTCAACAAACAAATCTCCAGGCAGCCTTTTCAACCAACCAAAGCATTGAACATAGGGAGAACACCAACCAGAACATACTTGTTCTTTTCTTTTTATTCTCTCCGAGTTTCTCTTGTATAATAGAGTTTTTTTTACTCAAAGCTCACGTCACATAAAACCAGTCTCTCTTCTTTCATCTGTGCCTCAATCACATCTCTAAATTGTCTTACATGTCCATGACCAGGAACATTAGAATGAAGGCACCCTAAAGCGCAACTCTTTGATGATAGAGAGAAATGGCAATAAGTATTTAAAAGCAACGTTGGATGATCTTCCGTAGATTTTGTGTTGATTTGTTTTTGATCCAGGGGATCAAATTTTGCTAAAAAATTCAAAGTGTTCGAAATCGCTTCAAATCAAATGAGAGCGTAGGCCTCGTCGTTACAAACCCAACGCAACTTGTTTGGGTTCAAACGGACGTCAGGAGTGAGAGATATCGTGTTCTGTTCAAAATGACAAATAGGTAAAAAAAGGGGTGCTGACTGTACAGTCCGTACGGACACTAACGTGGCAGGCCGTACGACACGTGGTAGGCAGTTATTTGGACAGTTGGCATGTGACATGGCATGTTTGCAGTGAATGGGATGATGACACGTGGCCCAGTCAATGGTCGCCACGTGTCATATATCTATTGGTTTTAAAATTATGTCGTTGGCCGGAGTCGACCCCGTGACCTTCGGGCAGGGGGGAGAGACTTGGCAAGAGCTGCCAACCGGTGCGCCACTGGTTGTTCCTTGTAATATATATGGCAAAATATATTTAAATGTTTGCATATGTGTATAGTTTGGGGCGCGACTAGGCTGGGGCTTAGCCCCAGCCCTTGGTCGCACATTGTATTACATATGACCCAATGCTATATCATTCGGGTGCGTGCGCAGTTGTGTTTTGTTCCAACGGTTATACAAACGACCCGCCATTTGTCCTTTGACCATTGGCTTGTGGAACAGGAGCCTATGTTTATACTAGCACGCGATCGCATGGGTCATACAACCTTGCCCTTGACGGTTAGGGGCTAGGTGCGCCCGTAACTGTCCTGCAGTTTGAACAGTTCGCGCGGTTGCGTCCGCTGCTAAGTTTTTACTCTTAAATATGCGTGTGGGCTAGGTTGAGCCAACAAGGGTGCGTTTTGTAGATGCAGAGACAACAAGTTTGAAGGGGGGACTTCCAGGAAGCCTATCTTCTTCAATTTTTGGCCAAACGAGGTGCCGAAAAAGCCCAGCTAGGGGTTTTTGGACGTTCTAAAGCCAGTGGAGCAGTCTATTTGGAATTTTGAGCATTGTAAAGCACATTTTTGAGCACTTTGATCAAATAATACAAATGATCCATTGGAAGCTGGACCAGGAGATGTAGCCCAAGAGAGGGGTGAACTCCTTTATCATTTGTTGTGTTATGTGTTTTATGTTCACTGTTTTTGTTGCTGTTTATATGCATCTTGAATGATTAAATCCTATTAAAGTTGTGTTGCAAAGTTGATCCATTTGCATTTTAACACATAAAATTTAACTTGCAAATATTTTCAAGAATACAAGTCTTCTTCATTTTTAGATCAGTTTTAAGGACTGATGTTTTCGATATTTTCTCTTATTAATGCCAATCTTTTTGAATATGTACGTTGAATAGTCACTAGCAGCACGTATTAAAATTCCTATATCCGAGCAGATTCTCAAATTTGACATCTAAGATATGCACAATATTAAAGAAGGACATGACGTCAAGGCCTCTGTGGGTGACACGTTCGTGAAACATGCTGAAGCTTTTAAGAAAACTAAAACTGCACAAGCAAAAAAAAAAAATTAAAAAATTATTTTCGCAAATTCAAAATGCAGGTAAAAATAAATTACCAGATCCCATAATATTGCCTGCCTATTCATTTTAATGGGAGATGTACTTGAGCTTTCTAGTTATTGAAGCCCATGTTTTCGAACCTGTCTGCTCAGTTCTGACTTTTGAAAGCATATTTAATGTGTATTGGGAAGCAGTGAAGGTAGTGGGGATGGATCCCTATGTAACAGACGGTTCCACTATTTTTCTGTCTTTTTCTCCACGAGCGTATGTAAATCGTATGTAAAGAAAAGTAATTCAAGAATGCTAATTTTTTTGGACATGAGCCCTTGAAATTCAAATAGTTCGCAAGTCCGATTGCCAATTTGTATATTGCAGAACTCTGCGTGCTATTTATGGGACACAGAACAACAGAAGCTGAATTTAGAGCCTGCCACCCCGAGAACCCGCGATCCAAAAAATGCGAATATTTTTTTTTTTGTGTTTTTGTCCACCAGTGTATGTAAAACATATGTAAACTAAACTATTTCTTGAATGCTAAATTTTTTGGACACCAGGCCCTTAAAATTCAAATAGTCCGCAAGTCTGATTGTCAATTTGTATATCGCGAAACTCTCTGATTGTCAATTTTCAGCCGGCTACCCCGAGAACCTGCGATGCAAAAACTGACAAAGTATGGGATGAGGGCTCTATGCATGCTTTATATATCTACTTTATAAAATCACATATTTCCTATGTTTAATTTATGCTGTCCAGGAAACCTATAATTTCATAAATTTCCATCTCTTTTGTCCAGGAGCCCTTCTTTTAAAGAAAACTAATTCGGGAATGCTAATGTATACACCGAACACGACCTTGCAGAACTCTCCGTGCTATTTGCAGGGCACGGAACAACAAAAGCCCAATTTTCAACCCACCACCACGAGAACCCGTGATCATTAACTTATGTTGTCCAGGAAACCTATAATTTCATAAATTGCATTAACTTATGAGAGTGCATTTTGCTGTGTGGGAGATATAGTTGTTCTCTCCCTTTTATTTTCCTCTTGTAAACTGCGTTTGTGACTATAGTTTCTCGCGTTTCTGTGGTCATTCCGATCGACCGCCGTTTGGTTGCATACTTAGCCAGTTTTATGGACACAACTTCGCGGATAGGTTTTATTGAACTATGACAGGTCGTGTTCAGTGTATACATTAGCTTTCCCGAATTAGTTTTCTTTAAAAGAAGGGCTCTCTCCATGGAAAAAGCATCGACAGTTATGAAATATACTTTGAGGCCGACAAACTCTGCTTCAACGCGTAAGTGATGCAATTTACATCGTCTGCAATTTTTTACTCTGTTATTTTATCTTAATAGTATTCTATGCAAACTCCATTGCAAAAAAATGTAACCAGAGGTCCAACTGCAGATGCAACATCCCAACATTGCAAACCCTTGACAAACAAGAACAAGCAACAAATAAGAACCCAAGTGTAGGCACAGGACCATAACCCTCCAAAGTCGAATCAAGCAACAATAAACAACATACAACGAAGAAAGAAGCAAGCAACAATCACTCCCCCAGGCAAACATGCAAACTGCAACAACATGAACATGCAAGCAAAACAACAACAAGATGGAAATAAGAAATCAGTGCCATGCAAAAAACAAGCATGGACCAGTGAACCAAAAATGCCATGAAGAAAATGTCTTCTAACAAGCCTGTTAAGTAACCATTCAACACTACCAAACCTATTAGGTAAACTTCTAAGTCTGTCAGAAATGCTCTGTAAACATTTAAGAAAAAAATTCAATTTGGCAGGTCTTTGACATATCCCAAAAAAAGTATTATATTTTTTGTAACAATAGTTCGGACACCATAGAATGTATTGGAATGCCAAACTTTTGATATGCAACCATATCAAACATTGCCATAAATTTAACTAGCATAAAATGCTAAACCAAACATTCGAATTAATGCTAGGATTAATCCACCTTCGAGGAATGCATAAGAAAATATATAATTCAAAAATACCATATACGATCAAATATTTTGGATATGCCAACATATATAACATTGGGAATAGTGAAGCCGACAATAAGATCTCCAATCCCTTGTCCAATCAGATCATGACAAATATGGTACTTTTTATTATTATATAAAAATCGATGATTTCAGTTCCCTGGTTCAATAATAGATAATCTGCAAATATTTCTGATCAAAGGACGGACTAATATGAAGTCAACGATTTATCGATCGCTATAGTCCCTCTATGCCTACGACAGGGACTAATAAGGAGTGTCAAGTTCAATCAACTTTAATGATTGATTTTTTAGTTATAATGATTGTTTTTTTAAGTTATAGTGTTTTTTTTTTTATGTTTTTCATTAAAAGGTGAACATCCATAATTTATTAAAAGGTGAAATGTTGTTTATTCACATAAACCTTTAGGTTAATTTAATGACCTCTAGGGGTGGTTGCAACTAAATACTTTTTATAAAGAATCGAATCTTATTAAGGTTATTATAATGCCTTGCCTTCATCCATTTGACTTGCTTCTTGTGATTGAGATTTGTTTTTCACACAAATTTATTTCTAATTTCCACTTGCTTTTTGTCATTGAGATTCTATTTCCACATACATTTATTTTCAGATCATGGAATGAATTATACAAAAAGAAAATATTATGGTGAGACTAACTCCACTTAAATGAAAGAGAAAATATTATGGGTGAGACCAACTCCACTTAAATGAAATATAGACATCTTATTCATGCAACCAAAATTCATATAACCAAAATTCATATGTTATTTTTTTTAAATGATTTTGGTTAACATGTGTAAATAAGGCTGCATGGTAGCGTAGTCCCTGCTAGATTGAATTGGGATAGGAAAAAGTAGCAGAGGCTGATGGAAACTGTAGCGGAGATGTGGCAAGCAACATGAAGCACAAGTGGTATCCATGCAATAAATGACACATGGCCTCTAAAGCCCCATTTATTTTTTGAAAGCATAGAACATAATACAATTTGTGCATAGTGGAAGATAAAAATTTATGGTGACACAAATATGAAAGGATATAAAAAAGTAGTTTAGTTTGAAATATATTAAATAAGTTACAAGTTCCTGGAAATTTAAATGCATTTGTCATATAGATTGGTGAAAGATAAAAATGTATGAGGACATAAATATAAAAGGAGATAAAAAAACAATTTTATTTGAAATATATTAAAAAATAAAACTTTGTTACATATTTGTGGAAATTTGAATGCGTTTGTCATATAGACTGGGATTGGAGCTCATGCGGACCATAAGAGAAATATGTACAAGAAACATGACTGTAGAAAGAAGAAGTGGGCGACGATAGAGTGCAATACTTGGAAAATAAATAAATTGAAAGGTATCAATCTTTGGCTAGACATTTCTATTTAAAAAAGTGGAATAAGTGGGTTGATAAACAAAGTAGGATGTGATCAGTAGACTTACAGTGATGGTACATATGACCCCTTTTGCTATTTGTTGGTGGATGCCTTTTCATTGATATCGTCGACGACTGCTGGAATCGTGGCAACTGGATGTTGCCTTTCGTCGACGACTTGCTTCAATTCCCTTTCGAGCCATTCTTCAATGTAGCTTCTCATTGGGGCGACGTTGATCTCATTCCGTATTTTTATGTTGAAAAGTTCATTTTTTAATTCCCCGAAGTCGATAGAAAGATTACGCAGAGCCTGAATAGTTGACTAGCCAGTTGTCGATGTGATCTTGACCATATTCAAGGATGTTGTAAAACTTTTCCAAAGACAACGCCTTAAACATATCAACCTGTTTATCGAAGTCTTGCCTAGTTAAGGGCAAGGAGTTGACGATTAAGTTGGGATCTTGGAAGTCGTTGGTCCTTCCAGCTAAGTTTATTCTGGACAACCTTGTGAATAATTTTTCTTTCTTTGATATGGCTTATTCACATGACTGAACAATGAGATGCAGGTTCTTCACTTTTTCTTTCCAGCATGCATTTAATTGATCGATCTGGTTTTTGGATGGAAGATCTTGTTGTCTTCTTCTTGTTTCTGTCATGTTGTTGACAATGGTGCCAAAAGGAAGGACCATGTTTAAATAGCAACGGTCTTCATCTTTTAACTTCGCTTGCAAATGTTCGAGCAAACTATGTGCCTTGGCTCCAAGGGAAGTCATGGTTTGTGATGTTTCCCATGCCTCAATAACCAGTTCCATTCTTTTCTTGATATTATTCTCCACATATCCTCTACAGGATGCGAGGAGGCTGGAGGATCCTTTTAACTTGGCTGTAGGGGTTCCAGGCATGGCTATTGCCAAAGGATTGGCAAGCAATGGCATAGGAATCAAAGCCTCTTCCAATTCCTTGACCCGGTCCTTCAGTCTGGAATTCTCGGCCTCGATGCCTCCGATGGAATCATGAAGTACATATTCGCTCGCTATGTGAAGTTGACAGATTTGGGACGACCACATGTTTGCAAGGCTAACTTTTGAATGAGATATTCCTTTCTTATTTTTTACATTTTTTTTTTCAATAATCAATTTTTTGGACTAGTTGTCAAAAACAACACTCTGGAACATGAAGGATTCATCTTCGTCAAAATTTTCGGTACCAGATATGTCCATTGGACGACCATGTTGGAAGGCGTCTCCAGGCTGATCAAGGTAGTGGAGTACGCTATCCAAATTAGGCTGAAGTTCCATGTTCTCACTTTGAATTTTGGGCTCTTTCGCCTGTCCCACATTTTTTTCTCTTCTTGTCTACTGGAAGCTTGTGAGAACTATCAATTTTAGAGTGAGGAGGGTTGTTATCTCCTCCTCCGTTTGAATAACTCTGAGTTTCTTTGTTGCTGTGGTCAACCGTTGGAGTGATGCTCCGAGATGTCATACTTTTTGGAGTGTTATTCGTCGATTGAACACTCTTGTCACCGGTGCCTTTTCCAGGTCACCGACATCAGAAGTAGGACCGTTGCCGCCAGTGTCTCTGTTTTCGGTCAGGTGTTTTTTGAAAAAACAATTGTCGAAGACAAGTGTTTGTAAATGTTGTAGAATTTAGCAAAGCATTCATTCTGCTAAACGATGGCCCGAGTTAGGGAATCTGGAACCCTAGCCACGCGCATAGGCAGCCTCGGCCCTCTCGGCGGCCAGGCTTATCTTGGCCGACTCCTCTACCTGCTCCAGGTCGCTCGCTGGCAGAAGTGCCTTCTCGGATCAGAGCGGCCCCGTTTTGAAGGTCTGAAGGTTACAATCGGTGCATTCAAAGCCGTGTCTCGACACCCTCATCACAAAAATCACGTTCTAGCACGCAGGGCCGTGAGGAAGCGAATCTGTTCGGGCTCTGTTTAGGGCAACCCCAGCCATGGACGCCGATGGGGGCGCCATCCCTAACCCTTCCCCATCACCAGAACTGGAAGCATTCAGGAAGCTGGTCGCTGCAGCCTCCAAGAGAACGCCGTCAGCAGTGCAGCAGAAATTCGTGAAGAAACTGGACAGCATTCCCAGTGTTGAATTGCCTCTGGAAGAAACATGCAGAACGACTGTCAACTTAGCAGACAGGGGACTTATTGGGCAATTTACTGACGTCTGGCCATCTCCCAAATCCGTAGACGCATGGGTGCAGAGGAACTGAAATCCGCTCATAACAGAAGGAATAAAGAGCCACTTCGTAGGGAAAGGATTTTTTGTATTCGTCTTCGACAATCCTGAAGACAAAAATCTCATCTTCAGAAATGGGCCGTACTTCATGGGGCCTCAGGGGTTATACCTGAACAAATGGACCCCGGACTTCGACCCATCCCAGGATGTGCCCTCGGCCGTTCCAG
>ML829335.1:0-38428 GCA_009831015.1 Picea engelmannii | reverse complement strand
GTGCGCCAAGGGTGCCACTCGCCTCTGGAATTTCTTTTGGCGACGTGCCCTTCAGGATGCACCACGTGCTCCAAGGGTGCCACTCGCCAACTGAGTTTCCTTTGTGCGACGTGCCCTTCAGGATGCACCACATGCTCCAAGGGTGCCACTCGCCAACTGAACTGATTGGTAGACCTCTATAACCCCTGGAGTCAACACTCTGCCAGGTGAACTGGTAGGAGACTAAGGGCTCTAAGGAATAAGGCCCCCGCCTTATTGCGCGCCCCTTAGAATCATCGTGAGTGACTGTCGCAATCAGCCCTCACGGCATCGTGGGTCCTCTCGAACTAGGTAATCGTTAACCTACAATTCGATCCACGGCGGGAGTGCTAGCAGGCGGTGGCATGGCTGTTGTCCACCCCTCTCCCTCACCCTCTTTGCAATCGTGTGTGGCCCCTTTACTCCATATGTGAGTCAAGTCGACAAGCTATCGTCAGCCTGCATCACCAATAATCATGTCAGAAATGTCAACATCAAATCATCAGCCAAATGAAACATCATAATAAACATATCAACCCAAAAGCACACTCCCTGACTCAGTCCGGAGTCCAAGAGGGATCTATCGATGCCTCTGCATCCTCAAGGTCAAAAACCCTGCACACTCAATCAAACCGAGTCAATAGCACCCGTCTACATCAAATAATAACACATCATGTCATCTGTCAATCACATCGTAATCAAATATAATAGGTCTAACACCAAAAAGGGTCCAGATCACTGCAAGCAAGTGCCCTCAAATAATAAGTGTTCTCAGTGCGCCAGAGCGGGATGTTACAATAGGATAGAGAGGTTGTATTGTGATATGGGCACATTTCACCATATATGGTTAATAAGTGCGTTTTTCCCATGTTTTATCTTAACAAAAAGACAACGGACATTGTAATTGCACATGTAGTTGTCCAATCATTTGTTATGCCATTGTTTTTTATCATGTCAACACAGAAGTATCCTAGAATGATAATGGTTTCATCCAAATATAAATGGTGTGATGCATTTTAGAACACATCCATTATGCTAGCAATGTTGCACACCAAACAACATAGAAACTAAATACTACAATTTGCAATCCACAAAACACCACTCTTGCTAGCACCATCTCAGTATCTTTTTCTTCTACAAGAACATTTTTAAAAGACATGTAGGTATGGTCTAGAGCTAGGAAAAATAATTGGCTAAAAATCTAAGAGCAGGATAGGAGGGTATGGGATAGGCACCAGATCCCAACTCCGCCATGCATGAAAAACGATAGAACCACAGGTCTACTCACGGGTGCAGGACCTGAACATCGCAAAGTGAAAAAAAAAACATCTCTAACTGTCGGTGCAGGACCCCAACCCTGCAAATACAAAGTAAACAAAAGAAAAAAAGAAGCAAAAAACCAGTGAGAAAGCACGAACATGCCTAACTGCAGCCCCAGGACCTCAAACTCGCAAACTTGAGCCAAACAACAACAAGCAACAACTGATGAACCAACGAACAAGCAACAACCACTGAAGCAGTAAACAAAATATGTATCTCCAACGATTACCAAACTACAGCCCAAGCACAAAAGGAACCAGAAACATATGACGAGCATGCTAGTAGAAATAATCAAACATTCTTACTTGCAAACTACAAACAGTGAACAACAAAGAACGAATAGAAAACGAAATTATGGCATCGAAAATTACTCTGAAACAATAGATGACAGAAACGCAGGTTGAATTTTGGGTGTAGCACCTGGACCCCGCAAAGTAAAAAAAGACAGATTCAACTGCAAATGCAGGACCCCAACCCTGCAAATTTGAAGTAAACAAAAGAAAGCAACAAGCACCAACAGGTCCAACCGCAAGCACAGGTCCCCAACCTTGAAAAGTTGAACCAAACAACAACAAGAAACAACCGATGAACCAATGAACAAGAAGCACCCACCGAACTAGTAAACAATGTATATATCTCCAACGATGACCAAATTTCATTCCAAGCATAGAAGAAGTATGAAACATACATTGGCTATGCAACAGGCGGTGGACAATAATATTTTCCAAATTCAATGCAACATTGTATGGAAAAATTCGAGGACAAATGTACTCTAAGAAGCCTATTTAGGTAAACATTTAAGTCTGTCAGGTTGTTTAAGGGGCTCGTGGTATGCAAACATTTAATTTGTCAGGCATGTTTTAGGACCTTGCGCTATGTAAACATTTAAGCTGTCAGGCCTATTCAAGCACCTCAAAAAAAGTGTCAATGCTCTAAACCTTCGGTATGTAAAAATTTCAATAAAAATAAAATAATAATAAAAGAACATATTAATATGAACTCAACAAATTATCGGCCGCTATATTCCCTCTATGCCTTCGGTGGGGACTAATAATAATAAAAAATAAAAAAACAACGTCCATGCTCAGAACTTTCGGTCTGTAAACATTTCAGTAAAAATGTAATAAAAAATAAAAAAGAGCATCTAAGATCAAAACTTTGGATATCTAAACATTTACAACATTGGGAACAGTGAAGCTAAAAATAAGACCTCAAATATATTCTCCAATGAGACGATGACATATAAGTTTTTTTTTATATAAAAAATTATGCTTTTACTTCTATAGTATGAACAATACAGATGATGTGAAAATTTATAGTCAAAGGAAATATTAATATGAATTCAATGAAATATCAATCTCTATAGTCCCTATGCGCCTTCGACAGGGACTAATAAGGTCTTCTTGTAATTATTTCTTTTAATACTAGTTTCCCCTTACACTTTAGATTTGTTTTAGTTACTTCTTAATAATACAAAATAAAAGACTTTACTTTAAATTTTATTGTTTTCTTTTTTTAATTTCTTCCAAGATTCAGTTTTGTTATTACAAAAGTATAAAATCACATATAAAGGTACTAAAATTATAATCGCAAAAAAATCAAATATTGTTAAAAAGTAAAATTACAGGGCAAAGAAATTCACACTTGGACTATTGGTTAGGGAAAAATTGGCCTGGAGTTCAGTGCACATTCTTGTCTGGGGATTTAAGCCTAAGGTGATATTCTCGCCTCTTCTTGCCTAGCCTCACGTGATCCATGTGGATATCGGTGGCCACCCACCTTTTCCAATTGGCTCAAAACATTTTTCTGGCAATTTTGGTAATTTACTATTTTTAGCAGTTTTTTGGGTCCTGAAACTTCCGGAGCCATTTTGAGGACCTAAACGACGTTTTTTGGGAAAACAGGGAGCAGCATGGAGGTTTCTTTGATGAAGCCCCCAAAATGAATCTCCTCGACAATACCTTTCCAATGGTCTATCATGCGCCTAAAACGAAGATTGTATGAAAACGTTACGACCCCGAGAAGTTGATGTACTAACTTACCCAAACGGGGCCCACATGACTTTTGGTGCTTCATCTCCTAGGGTTAGGTTTTTGGATGTCTAGGGTTTTTGGAATTCCTGTTTATTGTAAAAATTCCTTTAGAGTCTCATTGTAGTCATCTTCTTGCGAATGAGTGCATCTATCACATCTCTTCTCAGAAATAAGCCGCCACCATTCCAACAAGCTTTTTTTCGCTGCATTTTATAGTTTCAACTTATTTCCTTATTGAATAGAAAACCAGTTTTACTATATCTCTATTATTTTGTGTTAAGAACCTATTAATAATCTATAGTCAATTCGTTTTGCTCATAAAATCCCGATCAGTGGTATCAAAGCGATCTGCTCCTTTTTGTTTTAATGCTTGTCCCCAACGAAGTCAGAGTACAAAGAGTTGGGTCTCGAGCTTGTTTCTCTTGAGGAAAAAATCTCTCACATGCCCAAGAAACCTCTCATGGTAGGAGAAGAGAAATATGAAGGGATAGGATATCCTTTCAAAAAACTTCTTGAGGAATCCCTTTGCGCAAATTCTTCGGCGGCTACCAACAAGCGACACATCTTCTTCGAGCAGAGGCACCGCCCCCTTCAAGGTACAAATAAACTTCGATATTCCTATATTTGAAGGTAAAATAGATGCAGATGTTGTAGAAAAGTAGTTGAATCTACTATAAGGGTATTTTTCTATCCATAACTTTTCAAATAGAGAAAATATTACTTTTGCGCTCCTCAAAATTGTTCCCCATGTCAAAGATTGGTGGGAAACTTTATGTGAGCAAAAGGAAAAAGAGGAACCCTCATTATTTACAGTCCCAGCCACATGGGAATCATTTAGGGATTATATTAAGGAACAATACTACCTTTTAGAAAGATATGACGAATTGTATACCAAATGGACCACACTGCGACAAGAAAGAGACCAAGTAGTGCCAGATTTCACAAATATCTTCCATACCTTGCACACCAAGATGGGTATCAAATATTCGGAGCAACATCTGGTGCTCAAGTATCGCGGTTCTATGCATAGATACATCCAGACCGAAATGGAATTTTTGGACATCTCATCCTTGGGCGCAGCCTACCGATATGCTATCAAAATTGAGCAGAAGCTCAAACAAAAGACACGAGAATTTGGAATTGGGAACCCATCACAAAAAAATCCAGGAAAGGGCGGTCCCAACCCACATAACAAAGGACAAATCAAATATGGACTTTATCAGGACAACCAGTCCAAGCCACAAGCAAAGAATGACATCAAAAGGACAAAGACAGACACTAGGAAGTGGTGCGACTTCGATAAGAGCCCTTGCCATAACACTACTGACTATCGCTCAAAGCAGTCGCTGGTGGCCAAAGTGAAAGCCTCTAACTCAGATGCGGGTTCTGACTCTAAGTCAGAACCAAAAAGGGGAAGGCAAATCATTTATACAGAACCCGGTGCCACTGTTTCTACCACCAAGCTCCAGCTCGATGAACCAGACGATCCAGAAGAAGGAGAGTGCCTCTTCCATTCACAGATGTGGGTAAAAGGCACCCCGTTGCACTTCATTCTTGATAGCGGTAGCCAAAAGAACCTCATCTCAACATAGTTCTTCAAGCAGTTGGCCCTGTAGACAACGCTGCACCCACAACCCTACACCATTGGATGGCTCCAACAAGGAAGCGATCTCCATGTCAACCAACAGTGTCGACTGTTAAACGACACCAAGCCCTTCAAAGACGAGTTATTGTGTGATGTTTCTCCTCTCGAAGTTTGTGATGTTCTTTTGGGCCAACCTTATTTATGGAAACATCATGTTGTATAAGAGTCTAGGCCTCATAGTGTTATTATTACTTTGAATAGGAAATTGTCTAGGATACCTGAGGTAGTCCCACCTAGTGCTATTTCCTTGATCTTTGCTAAGCAATGCAGGAAGGTCATCTCTCAGACGAGGAAATTTGTCTTCTTCATGATTTTCTCTCAGAATGAGTGAGAGATCACAACCACATCCAGGGTCTCTGCAGATGACCTATCCACACAACAGAAGCAAGTAGATAAGGTCATGGAAGAATACTTAGATATCTTCTCCTCACCTACCAAGGTACCCCTGCAATTCCAAGTCAAGCACCTCATCAATCTGACCACCAGCGCACCGCTGCCCAATGGGCCAGTTTATCACTGCTCTCTTCTAGAGAATGAGGATATCAAGCGACAGATCCAAGAACTGCTCCAGAAGGGGCACATCCATCCTATATCATCACCTTGCAAGAGCCCAATCATGTTGGTATAGAAGAAATATGGAACCTAGTGACTCTGCATTGATTACCGGGCTATGAATAAAATCACAGTCATAAACCAGTACGTGATTCCCCGAATTGACGACCTCCTTGATCAACTCATGGGGGCCAAATAATTTAGTAAGATTGATCTGAAGTCTGGCTACCACCAGGTCCCTATATAAATGACATATGTATGGTAGACCGACTTCAAGTCAAAGGAAGACATTTTTGAATGGTTGGTCATGCCCTTTTGACACAACACCCCTACCTCAGTAAGTTCTGCTTTCCCTCCCAGTATTTGGATCTTCCTATTTCCTTGAGCCAAAATGGCTCTTTAGTTCCCACTGGAACCTTCAATGCATATAGTACCACAGGTCTTTCTTATAAGTTAAGCCTGTGTGAACAAGCACTAGACGCGAACCTCTACTTAGCGTGACCACCTAGTGTGACCACAGACTTAACCCGAAAAGGTGTTTCGGATTTCGTGACTTCGTGATTTCTATTGTGAGTCCCCACCGACTCCTTCTATTCCTGAAACCCCAAAATGGGATAATGAATCTTTATCTCCTCCCTTATGCCTCAACCATATGACCTCCGGTCAAATATTGGGGCTCCACCTCCAAGCACGTCGAGATTTTGTAACTCTTGAGTTTGCGATGAAACTCTTCCCTTCTTCCCCAAATTCTGAACTCGCAACTTCTTTGCTACAGATCAACGGTCCTAAAATTTCCATGATCATATGGTCTAGATTGTTTCGGGACTTCACGTATCGGGGATTCCTGAAAACAACTTCCTCCACACTTTCGACTTCCAAAATGACGAAACTCCAATATCCTATAAATGACTCTCGTTGATTCAGATCTAATAGTTTCTATCTCTCCTGAGATCGCTAGTGTTGAAAGAAACTCAGCCTTAACATCTCCAACGATCCACTGGATCCAATAGTCCATGGAAAATCAGTGTTTCTCCCTCCGAGAAATTCAACCGTCCGTTCAAGTTCTCAAAGATTCCTGGCCAAATAGCTTGGCGTCTTTCCTCCTGAGCTTGGTTTCTGTGAGGTGTCTTCAACCCTCGTCCTTTCGTTTAACTTTCCAAGACTCTATCCCTCCTGATCTTGATTCTGGTTACAACTCAAGGATTCCAGGGAGTTCTACTCACACTCCTTGCAACCTTCACGATAATCATTGATTATCTGAACTCTCCAACTCTGCGCACTCATTGCGACAATAGCTCTTCAACCACTCACTGGGTTGGAAAAGTCTAAGACTTCAACCTTCCTGCACACACCTTGAATGAATTTATACTATAACTGCACTTCTATTGGTATGAGAACAAGCGTATCCCTCTTGAGCTTTTCTGAGATAAAACTCAGAATCTTGTCAAAGCACTCCTTACAAACTTTCACTGCACTCCTTGCAGGAATTCTCAGGAAGAGAAACAATTGAAACTCATACTCTCCTTCTCACAAACTTCATACATTCAACATGAAATCATACATACAAAGAATTAAATCAAATGCATAACAGAGTATATAAGAAAATTGTAAACATACAATTCAGTTAGATGCAAACAGTAACCATAACAACGCCATGAAATTGGATCAAATAATTCTTATATTAATTCAAGTGTTTTTGTACATGGGTTCTCTAGCAACAACTATTTTCTTATACAACTTCTACAGTCTCTGTTCTTCTATTCTCTCTTATGCTCTTGCTCTTTCTCTTTCTCTTACAATTTCTAACAACTCTATTACCATGAGAATTATTCTACAATACAATACATACGAGGGAGATTTCTCGAGTTTTACCTCCTACAACCTCAAGCTATCAAATCGAATTAAAGCCTACATCTACTTTAAATTCATTACATTAATTGTCTACAGCTGATAGATGAGAGCAATGCTCAAGATCTGCGTTACAATCCCCAAAACATTTAAGAGCACTTATGTCTCTCCAGGTATTACATTAATGTGTCATCCTTTAGAAATTCAAAATATCTTCAAAATGTGCACTGGTGCGTATCCAACTGTCCTTTGTTTTCGCTTGCTTGTGATGCTCCTGCATCATACTCCTCTGGCTAAAATATTCATGGGATCCTGTCCATGAGCTCCTGCACCGTCTATCCATGTTTTTGTATCTCTGCTTCGCTTTCACAACTAGCATATTCAATCGAGTGTCCCTTCCACTTTACCAAGTATTCAAAATACGTCTTCCTTCAGGTCTTCTTGCTAACTCTCTGGTCAATGATATTTTCCATCTGTGGCGTTTCATCTACAGGCAATTTTTTGACCCACTGAACTTCCTTCTGAGTCTCTGCTCCTCTCGCTTCATCTTCTCTGTAAGGATACAGATATGCAACGTTGAATATGGTTGATATGCCCACATCATCTGGCAATTCTATCTCATAATAATTTGCCTCAAATTTTCTTAGAATCTTACACGACCCTATCTTTTTCATCTTCAGTGTGTTATACATCCCCCTTGGGAATATTTACTTTCTGAGGTGCACTAAAACTAAATCTCCCACTTCAAATTGAAACTCTCTTCTGTGCTAATCTGCTTTGTGCTTATACTCCTGGTTGGAACTCTGCAACTGCTCTTTAATCTTACTATGGATCTCTTGCATTTTTGCTGCAAAATCTTCCGCTCCAGCACTTTTGAACTCATTCTTCTCTAAGTCTCTCAACTCAAATACTCCCCTTGGTTTCATTCCATACATTATCTGGAATGGGATCTATCATGTGCTCCAGTTAGGTGATTCATTATATGAAAATTCTGCTTGCGGCAGAATCTGATCCCACTGACTATGATGCTCAGCTACTAAACTCCTCAACAAATATCCCAAGCTTTGATTTACTACCTCAGTCTGTCCATCTGTCTAAGGGTGATAGGCTGAGCTAAAATATAAATTCATCCCTATATTTTTCCATAGTGTCCTCTAGAAATGACCAATAAATTTGGTGTCTCGATCTGAAACAACACTCTTGGGTAAACCATGAAGTTGAACAACTTCTTTGAAAAACAGGTTTGCAATGTGTGTTGCGTCACTGGTTTTCTGACATGGAATAAAATGTGCCATTTTTTAGAATCTGTTGACTACCACAAATATGGAATCACAATCTCTCTGTGTCCTTGGCAATCCTAACACAAAATCCATGTTACCACATCCCACTAACTCTCTGGTACTAGAAATGGTTGATACAATCCTGTATTTTGTCTTTTCCCCTTTACATGCTGGAAAATTCTACATTTGTTGACAAATTTCTTGACATCTGTTCTCATCCCTGGCCAATAGTATAGAATTTTCAGTTTCGCAAATGTTTTATCATGGCTGAAATGTCCAGCCAATCCTCCACTATGATTTTCCTTCAAAAGGTTTTCTCTCATAGAACTCTTCGGGATACACAACTGATTTCCTTTGAATAGCAATCCATCCTAGATAAAGTATTCAATCCATTGGATTTTTTATCTTAGAACAGGGTTCTCACATGCTTCATAAGCATCCTTCAAATCTGAATCATCTCTATACATATCCTTAAGGCTATCAAAACCTAAGGTCTTCACATGAAACTCCTGCAGAATCAAACATTTCCTGCTCAATGCATCAACAACCTTGTTAGCATTTCCAGAAATGTGATTTATAACAAAATTGAATTTCTGCATAAGTTCAATGCATTTTGCATGTTTCTAGTTCAGTTTCTCCTATCTGGTTATAAACTGTAAGGCCTGGTTGTCGCTATACAAAACGAACTCTTTCAGAACCAGGTAGTGCCTCCATTTCTTCAGCGCTTGTGTGACTGTATAGAAATCTTTATCATGCATGGAATAATTCCTTTTGGTGTCATTCAACTTCTCACTGAAGTATGAAACTGGTCTATTGTCTTGACTTAATACTGCTCCAATCACAAAGCCACTTGCATCACATCTCACTTGAGATGTCTTACTGAAATCTGACAGAACCAGAACTGGTTGTCTAGTTATCTTCTCCTTTAAAAAATTGAAACTTTTCTCTGCTTCCTTTGTCCAATGAAAAGATTTATGTCTTTTCTTGACTGTGTCCATCATTGATGCACAAATTCCACTAAAATTCCTGATGAACTTCCTGTAAAAACTGGCTAATCCATGGAATCTTTTGACTTCAAAGATATTCCTTGGCAACAACCATTATTTGATTGATTTTACCTTTTCAAGATCCATATACAACTCATTCGAAGAGATCACGAACTCCAAATAAATGAGTTATGTCTTTGTGAAAGACGACTTCTTCATATTTATCAACAACTTCTCTTGTTGTAACCTCCTCATCACTAGAGTTAAATGTGTCAAATGTTCTTCCTCGGTCTTATTGAAGATCAGTATATCGTCAAGATACACAATTACAAACTTTCCAATGAAATATTTCAAGACTTCGTTCATCAATGTCATGAAAGTACTTGGCACATTCATCAAAACAAATGGCATGACAAGCCATTCACACTGCCCTTCATTTGTCTTGAATGTTGTCTTCCATTCATCTCTTTCCCTCACTCTAATATGATGATATCCGCTCTTCAAATCAATTTTTGAAAAACAACTTTGTTCCACTCAAGCAATCCATCAAGTCATCCATCCTGGGTAAATGAAATCTATACCTGATGGTGATTTTGTTTATATCCCTCGAGTCTGTACACATTCTCCATCCACCATCCTTCTTCGGACTTAACAACGTTGGCACAGTGCATGGGCTCAAGCTTTCCCTAATCAACCCTTTGTCCATCAAATCCTGGACTTGCTTCTTAACTTCTTCATTCTCCTGCGGCGTCAATATGTACGTTGCTTTGTTTGGAAAAATCGATCCTGGTATAAGGTCAATGTGGTGGCTTATACTTATGATGGGAGGCAATGAACAAGGTAAATAGTCCACCACTATATCAACGAAATTCTTCAGCATTTTCTGAATCGCCTCAGGTAGATCATCTATTGAGTTACTGGTCAAGATGACTCTAGGTTTTCTCACCACAAAAAATTTCATTTCTTCATCTTTCTTGACTTCATACAGAAGTTCCTTCCCACTCATGAGAAGTATAGTATTTCTTGCTTCTTCTTTCACCTTCTTGTCTTCAGTTGGCAACAACATATGTGTTCTACCATTCTTCTCCAGGGTGTATGTTTTCTTTCTTCCATCATGAATAACATTCTTGTCATATTTCCATGGTCTCCCCAACAAAAGATGACAGAAATCCATGGGAATAACATCACATAAAATCTCATCTCCATATCCCCCTATATTGAATTCAACTAAACATTGTTTAGTGACTTTTACCTGATGTCCTTTTTGCAACCACGAAACCTTGTATGGGCTCGGATGTGCAACTATCTCCAATTCTAGCTTCTCCACCATTTATGTGGATATTATATTATCTATGCTTCCACTGTCCATAATTACCTTGCATACCCTATCCTTGGTCTTGCAAGCAGTTTTGAACAAACTGTTCCTTTGTACTGGATTTTCTATCTCCTTCTCTGGCTTCAAGATAATTTTCCTCATCATTAAGGATCTTCCACCTTCTGTGTCTTGTGCCTCAACATTTCTCCTTTGCGCTTTTGAAATGTGAGCTTTGCCTCCTCCATATCTTTTTTTATCAGGACATTCAAAATATTTGTGTCCTATCTTTCCACAGACAAAACACTTTATTTCACCACCCCTTCCTCTTCCTCTTGCTCGAGGAAAAGTGTTCCTATCGGCATATTGTCCTCTTTGTGAGCTTCCTCCCCTTTCTGGGTGGTTATGAGGTTTCTTTTCTTCATCCTTAGGATTTTTTAATTTGTCCTGGTCAATTGATTTTCCTCTGCTCTAACTTCTACCTCTACCCCTTTGACCTTACTTTCGAGCCAATTTCACTTCTGCCTTTGAAGCAATATGATAAGCATCTTCCACATTTCTGATTGTCACCATGCTCATCGCATATTGAATTTCATATCTCAATCCATTCATGTATCTGGAAAAAATTTCATCATCACTCTCACAATGACCAACTCTAATGTTGAGTCTATAAAATTCTTCATTGTATTCCTTCACTGTCATCCCTTTTTGTCTCAAATTCTTCATTCTTCAAAATAGATTAATTTGGTAATATCTGAGTATAAACTTGGATTTCATTTTTTCTACCATCCTATCCCATCTTTTGATTTATTTTTTTTCCTTTGCAATGCTTGTCAGCCTGCAGTTCATCCCACCATAGTGTTGCATGCCCTTTCAGTCTAGTGAAAACATGTTTTACTTCTTATCTTCTTCGATATCCTCATAGTCAAAGTATTTATCTAGAGCTCTAAACCAACCTAGTAGCTCCTCAATGTCTAAGTTTCCTTCATACATTGGGATGTCCTTTTTTTCTTTGGCCCCTATTCTTGCAATATCTTTGAATACACGTTCCTCTGCAGCATCTTCAAATACAACTTCTTCTTCGTCTCCAATTTTGTTTTCTCTTTCAGCCTCACTGATATCTCCAGTATCAGTTTTTCATCTCTGTGTTGTTTCCATAGAATCCAATCAAGCATGAAGTTCTCTCATTTCTTTTTCCATGACTATATCGGGAATGGGTCTCTCTTGATGTATTCTCGGTGACATTGTTTCAATCTTTCCGTGAAAAATTCAAATCACAATTGTCCTCTATCTTTCCTCTACATGAAACAAAAGTTGTTAGCTAAGATCTGATACCACCTGACACAAGACCCCTACTTCAGCAGGTTCTTCTTGACCACCCAGTCTTTCGATATTCCTATTTCCTTGAGCCAAAATGGCTCTTTAGTTCCCACTAGAACCTTCAATGCATATAGTAACATAGGTCCTTATTATAAGTTACGCCTGCACGAACAAGCACTAGACGTGAACCTCTACTCCTCATGACCACCTGGTGTGACCACAGACTTACCCGAAAAGGTGTTTCAGATTTCGTGACTTCGCGATTACTATTGTGAGTCCCCACTGGCTCCTTCGATTCTCGAAACCCCGAAATGGGCTAACAGATCTTTAGCTCCTCTCTTATGCCTCAACCATATGACCTTCGGTCAAATCTTGGGGCTCCACCTCCGAGCACGTCGATATTTTGCGACTCGTGAGTTCACAATGAAATTCTTCCCTGAAGTCTGAACTCGTGAATTATTTACTACAGATCAACAGTCCTAAACTTTCCATGATCAGATGGTCCAGATCGTGTCGGGACTTCGCGTATTAGGGATTCCCAAAAACGACTTGCTCCACATTTCTAACTTCTGAAATGTCGAAACTCCAATATCCAATCAACGACTCTCATTGATTCATATTTAACAGTTTCTATCTCTCCTGATCTTACGAGTGTTGAAAGACACTCAAGCTTAACCTCTCCACTGATCCACTGGATCCAATGGTCCACGAAAAATTGTTGTTTCTCCCTCCTAGAAATTCAACTGTCCGTTCAAGTTCTCAAAGATTCCTGGCCAAATAACTTGGCGTCTTTCCTCCTGAGCTTGGTTTCTGCGAGGTGTCTTTGACCCTTGTCCTTTCCTTGAAATTTCCAAGACTTTATCCCTCCTAAGCTTGATTCTCGCTGCAACTCAAGGATTCCAAGGAATTCTACTCACACTCCTTGTGACCTTCACGATAATCACTAATTATCTAAACTCTCCAACTCTACGCACTCCTTACGACAATAGCTCTTCAACCACTCACTGGGTTGGAAAAGTCTAAGACTTGAACCTGCCTGTGCACACCTTGCACAACTATGTATTGTACTTCTACTGGTATGAGAACAATGGTATCCCTCCTAATCTTTTTTGAGATAAAACTCAAAATCTTGTCAATGCACTCCTTGTGGACTTTCACTGCACTCCTTGCAGGAATTCTTAGGAAGAGAAGCAATTGAATCTCATACTCTCCTTCTCACAGACTTCATACATTAAACATGAAATCATACATACAAATCATTGAATCAAATGCATAACAGAGTATATAAGAAAACTGTAAACATACAATTCAGTTAGATGCAAACAATGACCATAACAATGCCATGAATTTGGATCAAAGCATTCTTATGTTAATTCAAGTGCTTATGTACATGGGTTCTCTAGAAACAACTATCTTCTTATACAACTTCTACAGTCTTTGTTCTTCTATGTTCTCTTATGCTCTTTCTCTTTCTCTTTCTCTTACAATTTCTAACAACTCTATTACCATGAGAATTTTTCTACAATACAATACATAGAAGGGAGATTTCTCGATTTTTCCCTCCTACAACCTCAAGATATCTAATAGAATTAAAGCCTACATCTACTTTACATTCATTACATTAATTGTCTACAATCGATAGATGAGAGCAATGATCAAGATATGCATTACAATCCCCAAAACATTTAAGAGCACTTATGTCTCTCCAGGTATTACATTAATGTGCCATCCTTTTGAAATTCAAAATATCTTCAAAATGTGCGTTGGTGTGTATCCAAATGTCCTCTGTTTTCTCTTGCTTGTGATGCTCCTGCATCACCTTTGGTTTGACAAATGCTCCAACTAATTTCATGAGGATGATGGACGATATCCTGCAACCATTCACCAATACTTTTGTAGTGGTGTATCTGGATGTCATTCTCATTTACAACAAGACTTGGGCCGAACACTTGCAACATATTCAATAGGTTTTGCACACCCTGCAGCAGCACAAGCTATACACCAACTTGGAAAAATGCTCCTTCGGCATGGACAGGGTCCATTACCTGGGCTACATCATTGATCAACATGGCGTACATGTGGATCCAACCAAGATCCAAGTCATCCATGACTGGCTAGCCCCAACCACACTCACTGAGCTTCAAATCTTCTTGGGCCTTGCCAATTTTTATCGCAGGTTCATGTTGGGATTCTTGCATATTGCATGCGCCCTCAGCCAAATAACCAGGGGTGGTGTTAAGGATAAATTTGTGTGGGGTCGGTCCCAACAACAAGCATTCGATGATTTGAAGCAACTCTTGTGCCCAGCCCCAATATTTTCAATACCAGACTTGCAAAAACCCTTTGAGATCGAGTCAGATGATCTAGACTATGCTATGGGCATCGTTCTCACTCATTATGGCCACCTCATGGCATATCATAGTGAGACACTATCAGATGTTGTCCGTAAGTACCCTACTTATGACAAATAAATGTACTACATTGTGCAAGCCTATCGCCAGTGGAGACATTAGATTCTTGGGAAGGATAAAGTCATCCACACTAATCATAAGCCACTACAATTCATGTAGACACAAGGAAAATTGCAGAATGATCTCCATCAAAAGTGGTCCACATACTTGCAACAATTCCACCTCAACATCAAGTATAAAACATGAAGCACCAACCATGTCATTGATTGCCTCAACAAACCTTCAGTCGCGGCACTCACCATGGTGCTAGACTCTTGCATCCATGAGACCTCAGGATGGCCCCAACTCTATGAGACAGACCCGGACTTCACCACCACCTGCCAAATGTTGGGTGCAAATGTAGTTGTCGATAATTTCCATCTTCAGGATGGGTTGTTGTGTCGTCTGGGCCATATCTATGTTCCATAAAGCGAGTGATAGAAGCTAATATGGGAATCCCAGTACAGTTGAGTGGCGTGCCACTTCGGCGTCAAAAAGACAGTGGCGATGCTACATAAATATTTCTACTGGCCAAAACTTTGACAGGAGGTCAGCAAGTATATCAAGTCCTGCACTTCCTGTGCTATTGCCAAACCGACCACTTAGAAATAGGGCTTGTACACCCCTCTTCCTACTCCTGGAAGGCCATGGGAATCCATATCAATGGACTACATGCCAGGCCTCCCATCCAATAAACAAGGAAATGACTGTGTTTTTTTTGTTGTTGATCACTTTTCTAAGATGGTGATTTTGGTTTCCTGCAAGAAGAGCATCACAACAGAGGCCACTGCCAATCTCTTCTTTGAACGAGTCTGGGTACATTTTGGAATCCCACAAACCATTGTCTTAGATCAGGATATTCGATTTCTCATCACATTATAGTCGAGTCTCTAGTCACTGTTGGTGACCAAGCTCACCAAATCCATGGCCTTCCACCCCTAGACAAATGGCCAAACCGAGGTCGTAAATTGAATTACTATGCATATCCTTTGCATGTATAATTCCAAGCACCCTTGCACATGGGATGAGAGCCTTCCCTATGTCCATCATAGCTACAATCGAGCCATGCATAGCTCAACCGACAATAGCCCCTTTCAGGTGGGGTTGGGATTCCAACCATTGGGTCCCATAGATGTTGCACTTCCCCTTGTGGTCACCTTGACCGACTCATCTCCTAATCCAACTAAAGCTAACAAAGCCACCCGGTTCATTGAGAGGATCCAACACATATGCCAACAGGTTCAGGATATCCTACAAAAGTCCAATGATAAGTACAAGCAGTGCCATGATTAACATCGGGTGCCACATAATTTCAAGTGGGCAACAAAGTTTGGTTGCACTTGTAGAAAGAACGCCTTACAGGACCCCATAGGAAACTTCGCCCACTCCGTTATGGGATGTACACCATCACCATGCCCTTGGGGGATAATTCTTTTGAGCTCAACATTCCTCCTTTCTTTGGCCTACACCTAGTGTTCAACGTGGATCTCATTAGCCCTTAGTTCCCACCATTATTGGACACCTTCGAAGTAGTAGAATAAATGACACCAACAGAGCTCAACCCCGACTACATACAATAGGGATCCAGTGAATAGATTGTGGACACACAGATCAAGGGCACTCGACAACAAAGGATCTAGCTTTATCAAGTCATCAAAGTAGGGCAGCTCCTACACCAAGGCAAGTGGCTCACCTGGGGAAAAATTCAACAGAAATTTCCTCATCTGATGGGGGAACTCAACACAATGGAGACCATTTATTCCTAAGGAGGGAGGATTGATCCAGGTGGATATCGGTGGCCACCCACCTTTTCCAACTAGCTCAAAACAGTTTTCTGGCAATTTTGGTAATTTACTACTTTTAGCAGTTTTTCGGGTCCTGAAACTTCTGGAGCCATTTTGAGGCCCTAAATGACGTTTTTTGGGAAAATGGGGAACAACATGGACATTCCTTTGATGTTTCCCCCAAAATGAATCTTCTTGACGATACCTTTCCAATGGGCTATCATGCACCTAAAACAGAGATTATATGCAAAAGTTACAACCCCGGGAAGTTGATGTACTAACTTACCCAAACAAGACCCACATGACTTTTGGTGCTTCATCTCCTAGGGTTAGGTGTTTGGATGTCTAGGGTTTTTGGAATTCCTTTTTATTGTAAAATGGCCTTCACAACCTCATTGTAATCATCTTCTTGCAAATGAGCGCAACCATCACATCTCTTCTTAGAGATAAGTTGCCACCATTCCAACAAGCTTATTTTCCACTGCATTTTACAGTTTCATATTATTTCCTTATTGAATAGAAAACCAATTTGATTGTATATTTGTTATTTTGTGTTAAGCACCTGTTAATAATCTGTAGTCATTTCGTTCTTCTCATAAAATCCGGATCACCACGGGAGGTTGAAATGTTGGTGTTGGGGACTCTCTAGTCCCTCGATGTCAACACCAAGTACTATTGTTGGAACTTGCATGTATATCAGATAGATATAGCACCTGAAACTCCCTTGTATGTGAGGACCTCTGCCTAATCCAATTAGGAATTCCTACCTTGAAGTGATACTTTCCCAACATGCCACCAAAAAAGGGAAATTCTACACCAAATAAGCCTTCAGACAATCTTACTTGGACTCTTGATGAAGGTGAATAAATGCATAGGGACATAAATGATTTACAAAAGAAGGCAGTAACAAAATATGAACTACAAGGGATGATGGATTCAAATGAATCTAAGATGGAAGCGATAATGGATACTAAGATGGATGGTTTAAAATGGGAGATCATGGAAGGATTGAAAAAGTTGATAATAGAGAGGCCACCTGAAAGTGACAGTGTATCCCATGAAATTCATGATGAGGACACAAGGAATATGAATCAAGACTGGAGAAACTCCAACTTTGGGTTGAAGACCAACCACTTTCCTAAGATTGATATGAGGAATTTTGATGGCAAGGATCCAATCACATGGATACTCTAGATGGAGCAGTTATTTGATCTACATGAAGTGCCACACACACAAAAGGTACAAATTGCATCTTTATATTTAGAACCCAATCAGTTTGTGTGGTATCGATGGATTTTTTCTCGCAAATCACTTTTCACTTGGAAAATTTTCATGAAATAAATGATAGCACACTATGAGGATACAAGGAGCAATACCTTCTTCATCCAATTGATAAATCTCAAGCAAAAGGGTTCAGTTGCGGAGCACATTGAGAACTTCCAAAGATTGAATATAAAGGTAATGGATATTCTAGATGAGCACCTGATTGATGTATTCATAGGAAATTTAAACAATAACATTCAACATGAGTTTCACCTTTGGGAACCTAAATCATTGGAGAATGCATTCAAGCTGGTGAGAAATGTTGAAAGTAAAAATCTGGCCATGGCTACTAGAAGGACCACTCCTAACATCTATCGAGATAATAATGTTCCTTATTCTAAACCACCTCAACCTACAAGGTTGACACCTCAACAATTGGAGGAAAGAAAATAAAAAAATTTATGATTTAATTGTGACAGCAAGTATAGTAAGGGACATAAGTGTGGTGAGAAGAAATTATTCTACATAGATTGTGAAAAGGAAAAAGAACAAGAACAAGAACCATCTCAAGTTGAAAATGTAGAAGAGATTCCTTCTGAAGAGTTGACTCCCACCATATCATGTAATGCATTGGATGGAATTATCACTCCTCAAACCCTCAATATCGAAGGATATATCAAAAATAAAAAGGTAATAGTCCTAATTGATTTTGGTAGTACTCATAATTTCATTCACTATAAATTACCCAAAGCTCTCAATTGATTTATATATCCAATGCCATAGGTTCAAGTAATGATTGCAAATGGAGGAACTATCAATTGCTCAGGAAAATTCCATAAGATCAATCTTACTGTGGGGGAATATGTAATGAATAGTCCAATGATTTCTATACATATGGGTGGTGTTGATGTCGTACTAGGAGTCCAATTGTTACAATCATTGATAACAATGGATTTTAATTTTCAAGAACTTTTCATGAAATTTTCATTGGAAGAAAAGGAAATTGAGTTAAGGGGTATTACAGGGAAACCCAGTAAGGTGATAAGCTCTAATGGCATGAAAACATTATTGAAAAGGGGGCATTAGGGTGTAATTGTACAACTATGCTCACTAGATGTTCAAACATCTAAGCCATCTATTCCCCTAGATCTCCAAGGGATTATTGATAATCATTCTAAAGTATTTGAAGATATTCCCAGAGGTCTTCCACCCACTCGCGATCATGATCATGTTATTCACCTAATTCATGGGAGTGTTCCTCCTAAGATCATCCCTTACAGATACCCTTATGCCTAGAAGAGTGAAATTGAGCGTATGGTTGAAGAAATGTTAGAGGTTGGCATTATTAGACCTATCCAAAATTATTACTCTCCATCGGTGGTAATGGTACTCAAGAAAGAGGGCTCATGGCGTATGTATATAGATTATAGAGAGATAAAAAAGAACACCATGAAAGATAAGTTTCCCATTCTCATTATTGATGAACTGTTACATGAACTACATGGACCAATCTACTTCACAAAGTTGGATATTTGTTCAGGGTATCATCAGATTACAATGAAGGAAGCAGATATCCCAAAAACAATATTCAAAACTCATGAAGGCCATTATGAATTTTTGGCCATGCCTTTTGGCCTTATGAATGCACCTTCCACATTCCAAGGTTGATGGATTCCATTTTCAATCCCTCCCTTCAAAAAATTATGTTAGTATTTTTTGATGATCTACTAATCTTTAGCAGGTCTTGGGAGGATCATGTTCGACATGTTGACATGGTGCTACAACTACTAAAGGAGCAACATATATATGCCAAACCATCCAAATTTTTCTTTGGGGTGAAGGAGGTATATTATTTGGGTCATATTGTATATCGTGAAGGTGTCAAGGTAGACCCTAACAATATTAAGGCCATGATGGACTGGCCTATTCCAAAAACATTGAAGAATCTTAGAGGATTTTTTGGTTTGATAGGCTACTATTGCAAGTTTGTTTGGAACTATGGAAGAATAGTAGCACCTTTAACGACATTAACTAAGAAGGATGTGTTTTCATGGACTCCAGAGGAAACTCAATCTTCTAAACAACTTAAAGAGGTGATGTGAAAAGCTCTTGTCTTGACCACACCAGACTTCACAAAAACCTTTATTGTGGAATGTGATTCCTCATGAAATGGCATTGGTGTTGTTCTAATGCAATAAGAAAGGTCCCTTGCTTTTGATAGTCAACCACTCAAGGGAAAGGACTTACACAAACCCATTTATGAGAAGGAAATGATGGAAATACTACATGCATTGAATCAATGGTGCCCTTACCTAATAGGTAGGAACTTCAAGGTAAAAAAAGTTCATGATAGTCTTAAATACTTCTTGGAACAAAGACTATCTTCATAAGAACAACAAAAATGGGTGACCAAGAGGTTGGGTTATGATTTTGAAATCGTCTACAAAAGAGGGAAGACTTTTTTTGTGGCAGATGCACTCTCAAGAAAGGATGACGATGTTGAGGCATTTCTCTATGCTATCGCTATCATCCAACCTGATTGGATAACAGAAGCAAGGGATGAATGGAACAATGACGAAAAAGTGTGGACTCTCATTCAAAGGTCGCAACAGGATTCCAGTGAATCGGATACATTTACATGGAAAAATGATTCACTATGGTACAAAGACCACTTCTATTTATGGAAGAACTCCAAACTCAAACAAAAGTTACTTTTGGAATTACACACCTCTCTGGTAGGAGGGCACTCAGGATTTTTAAAAACCTATCATAGGGTCAAGAAGGAATTTTTTGGGATGGCCTTAAAACTGATGTTCAAAGGTTTGTGGAAGAATGTTTGGTTTTCCAACAAAATAAGGTGGAAACAATTAAGACCCCGGGTCTTTTACAACCATTAGCCATCCCAAGTCAGCGTTGGGAGGATGTTTCCATGGATTTCATCATAAGGTTACCGAAGTCTGAAGGAAAGAGTGTCATCATGGTGATTGTTGATATACTTACCAAGTATGCACACTTTTGTGCACTCTCTCGTCCTTTCAAATCCAGTACAATTTCCATCGCATTCATGGAGATAGTTCAAAAGCTACATGGGAGCCCAAAAATTATTGTAAGTGACAGAGATCCCATCTTCATTGGACATTTTTGGACAAAATTATTTTCTTGTTTGGGTACTCAATTGTCTCATAGATCATCTTATCATTCTTAATCTGATGGACAAACTGAGATAGTGAACAAATTTCTAGAAATCTACCTTCATTGCTTTGTATATGATAAACAAATATAATGGTTCAAGTGGTTACCCTTGGAAGAATGGTGGTATAACACTTCCTTTCATACTACAAAACAAATGACACCATTTATGGAACTCTATGGATATCACCCACCATCCATCACTTCTTATCTAAAAGAAAAATTTAAGGTTCAAGCAGTGGAAAATCACATCGATCATCAAAAATAATTTCTCCAACTCTTAAAGGACAACTTGACCATTGCATAGAATCGCATGAAACAACAAGCATATCAACGTTGTAGTGAGAGAAATTTTGAAGTAGGGGATTGGGTATTTTTAAGACTACAACCATACAAACATATGTCCCTCAAGTAATATAAGAAGGATAATAAATTATCACCGAAGTGTTATGGCCCTTATAAGGTGTTGCAAAATATTTGTACTATCACATACAAATTGGAGTTTCTTGCATCTTTGCAAGTACACCCAGTTTTCCATGTTTCATGCTTTAAGAAGGTTATAGGTGACAAGGTCCCAGTTCAAACTATATTTCCATAACTTGAAGAGGAAGGAAAAATCATATTGTATCTTGAAGTTATCATAGACACAATAATTTGTTAGTTTAGGAATATATCCATTTCAGAGTATCTCATTAAGTGGAAGAAACTACATGTTGAATATTACACTTAGGAAGATGAGTATGTTATACATAAGCATCCAAAATTATTCAGAGGTTGTGGAAAACACTTGTCTGAAGGGGAGGGGCATGTTAATCCCTAAATAGTGGAAAATTACCCCTTAATCGGGGCATATATTACATTAGTATTTCTATTTTATTTATGTCGGCTTGGGTCCATTAGTTGTAATTATACCTCTTAGTCTCCTATATATATACCAAGGAGGCCTTTTCATTTGGGATCATCTTGTATTTGTCAATTTATGTGGTGTATAAGGAGGTTTCCCCCTCAAAGAGGCTTATTATTTGAAATTATCTCTTATCAAGGAGTTGAGTTCTTATTCTGATGTTTTTATGCTATTTGGATATTTGTTTCCTAACATTACTTCTTTCCAAATTTCTTCCTCTTTCCTAGGCTCTAAAATTTCCCAAAGGATAGGGAAATGGAACCTCAATACAATCCATTAGGTCCCCAATGCTTTCAAGCAATCTATATATCTGGGTACTATGTCCATTGTTGAGTGAAAAAGAGATAAACACAAGGGTTCCCTTTTCTCCTATTCAAATGAAAGGTATTGCAACCTCTTTTGTATACAAAATACTATCTCAAGCCTACTTAAGGAAATCCAATTTTCACAAAAGGAGAGGGTTTCCTTATGATTTACTTCTAAGGTAGAAAAAAATGTTGTACTTTTCGCGATTTCAATTGTTTCTTCAAACAACTTGGTAGGATTAGGATCACCTCTTAATTTTAATCATTTTGTCTTCTCGGTTATATCAACAAAGGACATTGATTTGTTCCATTGAATTTGATTATGCATAAAGGATGTAAAATCCATGATCTGTACATCACCAATAGATTGGTTTAGATTCCATTCAGTGTTTCTTATCATCACCATGTCGAACTGATACAACTCACAATGAATATTTGAATCTTTTTCACCCAAAATCTTGTACAAGGCCAAAAATCGATCTACAAAGTTAATGTAACAGCTACAACCTACAGCAAGAGCACAAGCATGTAATGAATCCATTTGACTCTTGAGAAAAATAGAGTAAATTGGTGAAGGCACAGAGTATTCCCTCATCGAATGTCCCAAATGACATAAATATTGTTTATTAAACTTCAATGCCTCTATCACCTTCTGTAACCTTGATATTTCCAATTGGGCATGTCGAAACCTGATGGCACAGGGGAAGACCCAGGATTCAACTCCAACAATGCACCAACAATCCCTAACTACTGGCCCTTTCGACAACACCTGTGAAGAAGATGCATTCTCACTCGAAGTAGCAATAGGGAGTTCCAGGACACAGGTGTCTACAACCAGAGGAAATGAAAAGTGATTCCAAAACACAACGCAAACAATCTAGATATTCTTTACCATTATTATGCTTACTTCGCAAGGTTATATATCTAATATAACAATCATGAAATAACAGTATAACAAATAACACAACATCAACCACAAAGACAATAAGATATACGTGGTTCACCCTCTCCCTAGGGCTACATCCACAGAACTGTTTTTCTTGATTTATTAGATGAAAACATACAGTTCTATATGCGCACTTAGCTGTAGATATTTATCTCTTTCTCTCTTTCTCTTCCCTCCCTACGCACCCATGTGTAGGGTTGATCTTTGCACCCAGCTGAAGATCCAGAATACAAACTCAATATTGCTCTTAACAACAATAATTGACAATAACCAACAACAATATGATTATGATACGAACAATAACCAACAATTTAGTAACCCTCTTGACTCTCCTAGACCTTTATTTATACATTACATGACTCTCAGACAACCTTAGACTGAATTCTAGGTATCACAAACCCTAGATCCAAAACCCTAGGTCCACTTGACCCGCGTTTTTAGGGCTTCGCCGACCTGTCCTTCCTCCTTTTCCATGAAGTTCTCCAAAGTATCCATTGGTGTCTTTTTTTTCTTGTTGAGTTGTCCACGATCCATATTCTTTGATTCTTTGTCTTCCTCGATATTCTCTTCCAACTGATAGATTTTCCTTTACTTCTCTCCTTCTTTTCTGCTTCTTTAACCACTTCGACCCTTCCTCAATTTATGTGCCTTCCACATAGTTCTCACTTCACCTTTCTTCCTTACTATCCTCTTCCTTACATAACCAAGGGCCAACAGGCCCCCAACACTCACATGTGACTCGTCTCGAGTCACTACAAGATTGAGCCTTCTATATCACTTTGATTGCAGACTACACGAAGTAGCTTGTGTTTTCTTCTTTGTCCCTCCCCATGTTGTGTAGACTGTCTTTTCTATGTCTGGTACCCAGTTTCAACTGCACCTGGTACCTATACACTTCCTTCTATTCTTTTACTGAGAGCTGTGAGGCAGCTGGTTGTCACAATACAACTTCAAGCTGCTTCCATTGACTAAACCATCCTTCCATTCTCCACTAAGTGTCTTCAACTGCACATCTCCTCCTTCTGTAACATAGGAAACCTCAAATGGCCCTAGCCAATGTGTCCTGAACTTCCCTGAATGCTTCATGAACTTCTTGTCATATAAAAATACCAAATTTCCTTGCTTAAATGATTTCTTCTTGATATGTCTGACATGGTAAGCTTTCTCTCGTTATTTTTGTACCTGCTAATGAAATCCCGCAATAAATCTATCTTCCTCCAATTCGATCAACTGCACAATCCTGTCTTAAACAATGCCCGTGTCATCCATACCTGTAAATGCTACAATTCTTAAACTAGGAACCAAATATTCCATAAGTACCACTACTTCCAAGACATACACTAACTTAAAGGGAGTCTGTGTTGTTAACTTTTTGCAAGTAGTTTGATAAGCCCATAATACTGCTGGAATTCTTAAATCCCAATCGTCTCTGTTAACACTGCAAATCTTGGTCAGCGTTGTCTCCAAGATCTTATTGAAAGCTTCGACTATGCCATTCACCTGTGGGTGGTATGGAGTGATTTTCTGGTAGTGAACTTCGAATTCTTGAGTCAAGGCTTCAATAGTTTTATTGATAAAGTGTGTGCCTTGATCTCTCATAAGGATCTTTGGGCATCCAAATCTGGTTATAATATCCTTGAAGATGAACTGCATAGCTGTAGCTTCACTACAGTCCTTAACTTCTCTTGCTTCTGCCCATATGGTCAAATACTCTGTAGTAGTGATGATGTATCGAGCTCTTGTGCACTTCCTTGGTGGGTTAATAGTTCCCACAAAGTCAATAGCCCATTTCTCAAATGCCTGTAAGGTTAACTGAGGTGCTAAAGGCATTTCATCCCTTCTAGAAGGCTTCCCTACTCTTTGACATACATCGCAGGCTCTGTAGTATTCCTTAGCATCCTTATGTAAAGTAGGCCACCAAAGGCCAACTCTGAGAACCTTATGCATTGTTTATTTCCCTGCATAGTGTCCTCCCGCGATGCCTTCATATGCTTCTACAAGGATCAATGGTCTTTTTGCCTCCACAACACATCTCCTCAAGATCTCATCTAGTCCCATCTTGTATAATTGTCTAGCTATAAGTTGAAAGTCAACAACGTAGACTACCAAATATTTCTTCTGAATAACTATAGTGTATCCTCCAGACTAGTAGGTTCATCTCCATGTTCTAACCTGGATAAGTGATCAGGTCCTTTATTCATTCTTCCTATCTTGACCACAATTTCAAATTCATACTCCTGGAATAATAGTATCCATGTGCATATTATTCCCCCCAACACTTTTGACTAAGTACTTCAAAGAATAATGATCAGTAAACATCTTAAAATGTCCTCCCAACAAATAGTGTCTAAACTTCTGTAGCGCATATACCATAGCCAAGCCTTCTCTCTCAGTTGTAGTATAGTTTCTTTTAGTTGTAGAAAGCTTCCTGCTAGAAAATTCTATGGGGTGGTCAATGTCTCATGCTCCTGGTTGTGTTAAGACTGCTCCTAATGCAATGGATGAAGCATCGACATGAACATTGAACTCCTTATTCCAGTCTGGAAACACCAAGATAGGCGCAGTGACCATTTTTTGTTTTAGTGTGTCAAAGCTCTGCTAGTATTCTTTTATCCATCGGAACTTACTATCTTTATTTAATAGCTTCTCCATATGTGTTGTTATCTGTGCATAACCCTTAATAAAATTTATGTAGTACCCAGTGTGTCCTAATGCAGTGTGCAGTTGTCTAACTAAAGTAGGGGGAGGTAGATCAATAATGATAACAATTTGGAAGGATCTACCAATAACCCCTACTTACAAATGATATTCCCTAGCAACACTCCAAAGGGTGAAAAGAAAATACACTTTTTCAGATTTAGGGAAATCTGACATTGTCCGCATTTCTCTAACATTAATCTCAAGCATTCAATATGATCCTTCATTAAGCTAAAAACAGTCCAATCATAAATGTATGCTTCCAAGAACTTGTGTAAAATGTCCTTAAATGCTTCGACCACCACCCTAGAAAACATGGCTAGTGCATTCTTCAAGCCAAAAGGCATCACAGTGTACTGAAAAGAACCCCATTCTATTGAAAATGCGGTCTTATGTCTATCTTCCTTAGCAATTATGATCTGGTGATAACCTAAAAATCCATCAGTGAATGAGTAGACATCTTGTCCTCCTACATTATCTAGAACTTCATCAGTAAAAGGTGTAGGAAATGGATCATGTAGGCATGCATCATTCAATTTCCTTAAATCTACACAAATTCTTATTTCTCCTCACTTCTTATCCTAGAACACCATAAGGTTGATCCATTCAGATTCTTCAACTGGTTCTATGATTCCTTCTTCTAGCATTCTATCCAATTCAATCTTAACTTTCTGCTTATATTTGGGATTCAGTTTGTAGGGTCTCTGCTTGATGGTTCTTGCATATTCTCTCAAGGGGATCTTCATTTTTCCTATGGGCCCTTTAATGCCCTTCATGTCTATGTACTTGGTTGGAAACAAGTCCAGATATTCATGTAATAGTTTTTTAATCTTGCTAATAGTAGCATCATCCCAATAGTCTCCCACATTTGCTAACTTAGGTGTTTTCTCTGTTCCAATATTAACCATCTTAATTTTAATGGGTTGTCCAACAAAGGGTAATTCAATCCATGGCCCTTCTATGTCTCTTTGTCCTTCAGTTTCTAAAATGTTTACATCCCTCGGGTCATCATCCTCATCAACATTAATATTGTAGCAATCCTGTAATTGTTGAAGAGGCGCAGTCCATTCATCTTTTTCTTGGTCACGAGGGGGGTTAGGTGCCTCCTCAAAGACCTTTTGTCTTATAATTTGTAAAGCCTGATCTACTATGGGGTACTAAATTTCAAATAAGAAGGTAGCTATAAAGTTCTAAGTCATACCATACCAATCTGTAGTGACGAAGCATAGTTCTGCTTGAAGATACCAGTTGATAGGCATAGTATCCAATGTGTTAATGAACTTATGTACCGACTATTCTTTAGGAATATTGCTCCAGGCCTCCTCATAACTTCGCACATGGTCCTTAGGAAAACTATGAATTTTGTATCGAACTTCACATCCTTCAGTTTGGTCTAAAAATCACATTGTCAATAATGTGCGATATTGTACCCACTCTACGATGTTCTTCTTGTGTGTTCCCCACCATATAGCTAGTGTTTCTTTCAATGCTTTGTCCAGTGCCAACATCCTCTGTTGTACTGGTACAATTCTCTCAAATTCAGCTATAAATGTCTCTAAATGATTCAAACCATCGAATTTAGGAAGATTACTTACTTATGTGCCAATCCAGTGAATTTCTCTACTCAATCTGGTACATCTTTGTGTAGAGACTTCATACATTCTGTTCTTCCAATTTTCCAATGCCTCTTTTGAATCTGATGAGAATGCACTTTCGCTTCGCCAGCTGAGATTTCCATCTGTTGTAGGGTTAATGTAATGTTGTTGTCTTGTTGTCATTTTTTAGATGTTTTCTAGCTCGTAGGCACGGTCTTCTTCTCTTATCTCTTATGTGTATCTGTGACCTTCATCAGGGTCGAGAGGTGTAATGACATTAAGGCCATTACCCTCAAATGTCATTATTCTCTTATTTAGGTCAACAACAGTCGAATTGTTGAAAGCCCAATCAATTCCTAACAGTGCGGGATAAGGACAGTTATCATCAACAATCTCAATCAATTCTAAGTCTGCAAATGTCCTTACCCCATCAATGTCTATAGGGACATGCTCTAGTCTTCCAAAGGGGCTCATTGCCTGTTGATTATCTATATTAAGCCTAATAGGAGAGTAAATCAATCTAGGTTTTCCCATCAGTGCCCAAGTTTTCTTTGTCATAATGTTTACCTCTGATCCTAATTCGAGGACCACATAGTCCATGTCGTAGTCTCCAATCTGAGCACTAAGGTGCAGTTCCTTTTTTGTTCTTCTTTTCCTTGATACTTGATTCACAACTCTACTCAACATAGGATCTATTCTTCCAATTTCATATTGGCTTACCAGGTGTTGTAGCTCTTGTACAACTCTTTCATCTTTAATCAAATTGATAGAAGTATATAAGAATTCCATGAGATTTCTTACCTCTTTTCCTTGTCTAGCGAGGGAAAACTGATCAAATGTTAATGGAATTTCACATTCCCTAACTTCTGGTTGTGCCCTAGAAGAAGAATGGTGTTCTCCTACAAATTCTTTCTTTGCTTCTTCAAAAGTATGTCTCTCTCTCCTTGGATAAAACAATTGTTCCTTCTCTACAGCTATTTTGATCCCTGATCCTTCTATAGTATTTCCTCGAGTCACCCTATATTCTCTTGTAACAATGCCTCCTCTAGTAATAACAGTGACTTGAGGATCCTCACTGCGAGGTTCAGTTGATATTAATTGTACTTGTTGGTTTCCTCCTCATCTCTCCTGAAGTTTAGCTAACAACACTGGACACTCTTCGTTGACATGATCAAATGAATTACAATAGTTGCAAGTAGTACAAGGGTTCTTAAAATACCTTGCTAAATGTACAAGATATGCACAGTTATAGAAAATGATCCAACATCTACCTCGACCCATACCTCCTCCTCATCCTCTTCCTCTGAATCCACCACGAGGGTTGAATTTTCCTCTTCCCGGGGAGTTGAACTGCACATTATTTCCTTCTTGCTAATCTTCTCCTTGAACTCTATATGTTTCCATTGATATTTCATGCATGAGATCATAAGCCCTACAATCCTTCTCATCATGCCCCATAGATTTGCAGAATGTACGATAAATATTGGTAGGTGTCTGGACATATTTTTTCATATAATAACATTCACCCGGGCGATGTCTATTTCTACATACCTCACACCAAGGTACAATAGCCTACTTCAGAGGATTAGGTGCTCCAGAGGCCAGGTATTCGTGAAATAGGGGACAATGCTCTTTTTCATGGCCCTTTGATTTACATATGATACACAAGATATCTTCTCTTTTCTCTTTTCCTCTATCTTTCTTCATACCTTCCACCTGTAAAGATATGCTAGTTAACTGATTCAAAATCTGAATCATACCTGGACTGGATTCTCCTACAGGGTTTGCTTCTAATTTCATGGCAATCTCCAACACTTCAGCTTGTGAAGCGAATTTTTGTTGCATCAGAGGAACTTTGATACGTGGTAGGAGGGAAACGATGAACCATTCTTTATTCTATTCATATGGAATATGAAAACTTAAATGGCCTGTCAGGGTCTTAAACCTCTGATCAAATTCCCAAATAGGTTCAGTTACCTTCTACTTGATTTCTTTCAACTATGGTATGCACTGTGAATCTGACATAGGTTTCTTGAACTCCGCACTCAAGGAAGTCGTAATGTTATTCATCGGTTTAGGTTGTCCAAGTCCTGAAGAAAACTTCATATACCAGTTCATAGCGCGATCCCTCAATGTAGTTCTAAACTAAGCTCTCTTAACAGCTTCGTCGGTGACTTTCTTAATGCTCCATATAGCTTCTCATAAGAACCAGTGTTGATCAATATCCTTAGATCCGTCTCCTCTAAAAATAGGTAACCTCATTTCATTTGCCATAGATCTTCCTTGGTTTCTCGACTGAGTATGTACTAAGTTTCTTGTAATAGTACTCTGATTTCTTTGATTACTCGGGTTACTCTGTTTACTTAATGTTGCTAAAACAACAGGAGGATTAATAGTACTTGCTTCAACAGTAGGCATGGTGCCTGAAGTGTTCGGTTATCCTCGGCGAGGTTCTTCAATCTCTACTTCCTATGCCCTTGCGGACTCTGAATGCTCTTTGTCTGATAGCTCTGCTTCTTCTCCACTGTAGAATCACTCATCTCCATAATTCTTCTTAAATAGGTTTGCAATAGGAACTTCTCTAAATGATCTCCCACTACCTGTGTGTCCATCCTTTGTGTCACTGTCGTTGTCTGAATTCTTGAACATTAGCTTCACTCTATCTTTAGGATGTTCTTCTCATGCAATAGCATCTTAATTCTCATATTTAAAAAGTGTAGAAACTTTCCTTTGGGTCCCTTAAAGAAATACCTCTCTTCTTGACTATACGATTCTACTCTATTAATAGTGAACTCAGTAATGTACCCTCCAATAGTGTTATCAAACCAGAGATCCACTGCTCTAGACACAGTGTTATAAACTCTCTTGAATTTCTTGATCAATGTTGTTGTCCAAACCACAGGTGGTCTAGATCTGATCTCAAACTAAGTATCTGCTAATCTGGCTAACCACTCATATAACTCCTTATGAACTCCTCCAAATAAAATCTCGTGTATGTCGGTAAAGATGTACCTTCCCAACCAGTATTCTGTACTAATGCTAGGATTCTTGTTCTGAGCCTCAGTGAAGTCCTTTTCTCATTCTTCTATCCACTTCTGAATATTTGTCTTCGATGGAAACCACCTTGACATCCCCTCAAGAAGATATTGGTCCCGGAAACGGAACCATTTGTTGGCATAGGGGAAAACCCAGGATTCAACTCTAACAACGCACCAACAAGCCCTAACTATTGGCCCTTTCGACAACACCTGCGAAGAAGATGCAGTCTCACCTGAAGTAGCAATAGGGGGTTGCAGGACACAGGTGTCTACAACTAGAGGAAACGCAAAGTGATTCCAAAACACAACGCAAACAATCTAGATATTATTTACCATTCTTATGCTTACTTCGCGAGGTTATATCTCTGATCTAACAATCATGCAATAACATTATAACAAATAACACAACATCAACCACACAGACAATAAGATATACGTGGTTCACCCTCTCCCTATGGCTATGTCCATAGAACTATGTTTCTTGATTTATTAGATGAAAACATATAGTTCTATATGCACACTTAGTTGTATATCTTTCTCTCTTTCTCTCTTTCTCTTCCCTCCCTACACACCCAACTGCAGGGTTGATCTTCACACCCAGCTGAAGATCTAGAATACAGACTCAATATTGCTCTTAATAACAATAATTGACAATAACTAACAGCAATATGATCATGATGCAAACAACAACTAACAATTGAGGAACCCTCTCGACTCTCCTAGACCTTTATTTATACATTACATGACTCTCAGACAACCTTAGACCGAAGTCTAGGTGCCACAAACCCTAGATCCAAAACCCTCGATCCACTTGACCCGCGTTTTTAGGGCTTCACCAGCCTGTCCTTCCTCCTTTTTCGTGAGGTGTTCCAAAGTATCCGTTGGTGTATTTTTTCGCTTGCTGAGTTTTCCACGATCCATCTTCTTCGATTCTCTGTGTTCCTCGATCTTCTCTTCCAAAGGATAGATTTTCCTTTACTTCGCTCCTTTTTTTCTTCTTCTTTAACCACTTCGACCCTTCTTCGATTTATGTGCCTTCCGCGCAGTTCACACTTCATATTTATTCCTTAATCTTTGCTTCCTTACATAACCAAGGGCCAACAAAACCTCATTCTTTTGAATCTCAGTAAAGATTCTACTTCTTCTTTATTTTCCATGAATTTGTCCATTTTTTTCAAATGTACCTCTACTTTTTCTTGCCACTTTTCCACTTTTTCTTCCAATGATACACTATCTTTTGATGCAAAATTCATTGTCTTATCTTGATGTCCTTTTTCCATAATTTATTTTCTCTTTTTCTCTACTTCTCCTGCTTCCTATAGCCAATTTTCTTTCAATTTGTTGTCATCAAGAAAAGATGATGACAACAAAGGATATACATTTTCAACTGCCTTGAATAAAAGGTTTAAACCCTCACGGAAATCATATAGCTTCAATTTCTCCTTTACTTGCCCCAGTTCTGCCCTTAATTTGTGATTTCTTCTAATAAATTTAATATTGACTCGCTTAATCTTTTGATAGGCCTATTGATAATGTGAATTACTGTAGAAGGGTCTCTTACTTAGAGTAGAGGGTTTCTTCATTTTCTGGCTCACTTTGCTAACTAGTTTTCCCAAATCCACATCTTCTATAATCGCACCAACTTCTCCAAAGGATTCATATTCGTCTTTATCACAAATAATTATAGATCCCTGCGAAATTTCCTCCATTTTTCAAGGCATACACAACTTTTTAGGAATATTCCCTGATTTTTTTTGTGTTGGTGGCAATGACCTTCGCAATACTAAAGTTTCATTTGTTATTTCTATTATATTTTCTTCCTTTTGAACCTTAGACAATAAAGTTGAATATTTTGTAGCCACTTTTGTGCCTACTCCATATACCTTTGATTGCTTCTCTTCCTCAACTGACATCTCTTCTTCATCAAGATCGTCCGCTCTATCAAGAACCTTTGAGGAGGAATCACTAGCTTATGCAACCATATCCATATATGTTCCTCTTTCCTATAGATATTACTCTTCCTCGACTAGAGCTTATTTTGCATGTTCCTTAGAAAACAAAGAGTCCCAATTTATTCCAACGACAGAAAAAGCATCACATACCAACAATTTAATCAACCAAGGATGAGTTGTACTTGTGACTGTATTATGGTTTTCTTGTGCTTTGGAACTCATCAATTCTAAGGACCTCAACAAGAAATAGGGAATGTTCACATACCTGTGGTGCCTACAACCAGGAGGAAATTCAAAGTGATTCCAAAACACAATGCAAACAATCTAGATATTCTTTACCATTCTTATGCTTACTTTGAGAGGTTATATCTCTGATCTAACAATCATGCAATAAAAGTATAACAAATAAAATAGCATCAACCATAAAGACAATAATATATGTGGTTCACCCTCTCTTTAGGGCTTCGTCCACAGAACTATGTTTCTTGATTTATTAGATGAAAACATATAGTTCTATCTGCGCACTTAGTTTCATATCTTCCTCTCTTTCTCTTCCCTCCCTACGCACCTAGCTGCAGGGTTGATCTTCGCACCCAGCTGAAGATCCAGAATACAGACTCAATATTTCTCTTAACAACAATAATCGACAATAACCAACAACAATATGATCATGATATGAACAGCAACCAACAATTGAGCAACCCTCTTGACTCTCCTAAACCTTTATTTATACATTGCATGACTCTTGAACAACCTTAAACTAAAGTCTAGGTGCCACAAACCCTAGATCCAAAACCCTAGGTCCACTTAACCCACATTTTCAGGGCTTCACCAGCCTGTCCTTCCTCCTTTTCCGTGAGGTGCTCCAAAGTATCCATTGGTGAATTTTTCCTCTTGTTGAGTTGTCCATGATCCATCTTCTTCGATGCTTTGTCTTCCTTGATCTTCTCTTCCAACTGATAGCTTTTCCTTTACTTCGCTCCTTCTTTTATGCTTCTTTAACCACTTTGACCCTTCCTCGATTTGTGTGCCTTTCGCACAGTTCAAACTTCATATTTATTTCTTAATCCTCTCTTCCTTACATAACCAAGGGCCAACAAAACCTCATTCTTTTGACTCTCAGTAAAGATTCCACTTCTTCTTTATTTTCCATCAATTTTTCCATTTTTTTTGAATGTATGTCTGCCTTTTCTTGCCACTTTTCCTCTTTTTCTTCCAATGCTACATTATCTTTTGATGAAAAATTCATTGTCTTATCTTGATGTCCTTTTTCCATAATTTTTTTTCTCTTTTTCTCTACTTCTCCTGCTTCCTATAGCTGATTTTCTTTCAATTTGTTGTCATCAAGAAAAGATGATGACAATAAAGGATATACGTTTTCAACTACCTGGAATAAAAGGTTTAAACCCTCACATAAATCATATAGCTTCAATTTCTCCTTTACTTGCCCCAATTCTGCCCTTAATTTGTGATTTCTTCTAATAAATTTAATATTGACTTGCTTAATCTTCTGATAGGCCTATTGATAATGTGAATTACTGTACAAGGGTCTCTTACTTAGAGTAGAGGGTTTCTTCATTTTTTGGCCCAATTTGCTAACTAGTTTTTCCAAATCCACATCTTCTATAATCGCACCAACTTCTATAAAGGATTCATCTTCATCTTCATCACAAATAATTATAGATCCCTGCGAAATTTCCTCCATTTTTCAAGGTGTACACGACATTTTAGGAATCTTCCCTGATTTTGTTTTGTGTTGGTGGCAATGACCTTTGCAATACTAAAGTTTCATTTGTTATTTCTATTATTTTTTCTTCCTTTTGAACCTTAGACAATAGATTTGCAAATTTTGTAGCCACGTCTGTGCCTGCTCTGTATCCCTTTGAGTGCTTCTCTTCCTCAACTGACATCTCTTCTTCATCAAGATCATCCTCTTGATCGGGAACCTTTGAAGAGGAATCACTAGATTATGAAACCATATCCATATATGCTCCTCTTTCCTGTAGATATTCCTCTTCCTCGACTAGAGCTTATTTTTCATGTTCCTTAGAAAACAAAGAGTCCTAATTTCTTCCAACGACAGAAAAACCATCACATACCAACAATTTATGAACCCAGGATGAGTTATACTTGTGACTGGATTATGGTTTTCTTGTGCTTTGGAACTCATTAATTCTAAGGACCTCAACCAGTAATCGGAAATGACAGCCATACAATAATTGATATCGACCCTCACAAGTCAAAAATTTATGAACACACAAGGAAACATGTCGTGATGATTTAGCTAATGAGCTCCTGAGAATTCCCTTTGGGCCTCCATGTAGATGATCGTTGGTTCCTCTAACAAATTTATCTTTCATATCAGTATAATATACTCAACAATTAAACCAGCTCTCCCCATCATCATCTAAAATTGTTACTCTTGCAATAGACTCCTCAATCACTGGAATTTTGATACCCTTGACTCTAGCCACATAACCATATAGACCTTGGGAGAATTTGATGGAAATTTCAATGTAAAATCCCTGCAATCACTGAAAAATACCCCAACCAACCCACTCATTCAAATATTTTGGTTGTTTGATCATGTTGATACACCACCAAAAAACCTACAGGTTCATGGAAGATTGGGGGTCCTCCCATCAAAACGAATCAATTGGTCAAGAATAAGATAACTTGGGAACCGTTGTTTAATTTGCAGCAAGGTATAACTTGAAATGAGCAAAGACACAAGGAATGAAGCCAACGGATTCATTTTCATGCATGAATTCCTTGCAGGTCAAATCAAGGGTAAGGTTTGGTCTTGAATTATAAGCATGCGTGGGATATGTCATTATGATTATGCATGCATAAGATATGACATTACAATCATTCAGGGAATTGGAACATTCGTCATGATATTATTGCAAAACAAGGATAGGAAAAAGGTTTAAAGTCCTTTTTATGGACAATTAAATTGATAGAAGGAAAATTCCCCCCAACTTAAGGTTTGGATAGACCATGGGACAACAGGATAAATTTTCACAAGAAGTAATGATTAAAATGTCATACATCAAATGAATTAAGCAAATAAAATAAATGTATGCATACCTGATAAAATTTGGGAAACATACAAACCAATGGTCATGGGAGAGACCAGTTAGAAAAAATGGAGTGTGTTATAGAATGCTAGAATGTTGAATTATGAAGCCAAAATATCCTTGTAGAATGTTGAAGAGTTGAAAAATGTAGAAGATCAGGGATCCACAGTCGGAAGTAATAACTAGGATTTGCAGCTGTGATCTGCAACTCATATGTATAGTGGAATATATAAAAGAGAATGCTTTTGAAAGGACATAAAGAGTAATGAGATCTGCTTGTGAAGTATGATAATGGCTTGAAGTAGTTGAATTTGTGGTATGTTGTAGCTAAGCTTCTAGAATGGGATCTGCATCTTGGTTATAGAGATAAGGCAATTCTATAGACCAAGAAGCCGAAAGAAGGTGTATGATGTGAAAGCTTATTTTGTTAGCAACATAAGAAATGTTGAGATGGAAAACTAGAAGCAACCAAGTCTTCTTCTTTTCTATATGCACCAAGGACAATGTCAAAATAAGGGAGAGGGGAAAGGAATACCCCAATTTTGAGTTATAGAATGCAAGCATGCCAAATTTTGAAGCCAAAATATCCTTGTAGAATGTTGAAGAGTTGAAGAATGTAGAAGAGTGGGGATCCGCAGTCGGAAGTAGAAGCTAGGATCTGCAGTTGTTATTTTCATCTCATATGTACAATGGAATATATAAAACAAAATACTTCTAAAATGACAGACATATTAATGTTATCTTCTTGTGAAGTATGATAATACCTTGAAGTAGATCAATTTGTGATATGCTATAGCTACGATTCTAGAATGGGATCTGCAGCTTGGTTATAGAGACAAAGAAATGTTATAGACCAAGAAGCTAAAAGAAGATGTCTGATGTGAAAGCTTGTTTTTTCAGCGGCTTAAAAAATGTTGAGATGGAAACTTGGAAGCAACCAAGTCTTCTTCTTGTAGTAATAAGGAACATGAATTCAATAGGATCAATTGATGTCTTTATTTTATTTGTCTTTGTTTGATTCAGGTAACATTTGTTAATGGTATTGCAATGGGATCAGGTGCAAGTATAGAAGTAACTTGCACATTTCAAGTAGTCACAAAGAACACCATAAGTTATTTAAATCCTCAATGGAAACTTCTCTCTTCTTATGTAGTTGAATCATAAATATATTTCTAATTTATAATGCAAGTAGACTAACACCACAAAGTTAAATTGAGATGGTGCTACAATTTCAATGGCATATCTAGTGGACACACAGTTGGTCTAATAAGGATAACCACTAGATTATTTTCCACAAAATGGGGGAAATGTAATCCAAGTCATGAGATGGTAGGTTGGAGGCAATTAAAACACTCCAAAGATGGATCTACTAGCACACTTGACCTAGAGAACCTCTAGGATTTTTTCACTTCACGCGGAAGCAATGTAATGCAATCTTATTATTTATTTTTTTAATATACACAGTTTCATTGAATATTCGACAAATGTGTCCATCAAATATCTGACGAATAGTCCAATAGTAAAATCCTTCGAAGGTCTAACACCTTCGCTGGATCTACTGTATAGACATCGCATATCCAACAAACATGATACTTAGATATCTAATGACAGGTCCAACAGTAATATCTGTTAGATCTACTATATGGATGACGCATATGTGATGTGTAGTTACGTCGGACTTTTGGCAAGTATTTGTCAGAAATAATGGTTGATTTTGATGAGATTTTGGTCCTTAGGGTCGTCGACATAACCAAAGACAATGTGTCAAATATCCAACGTCAATATTTTTGTCGGATATATAACCCCATTACACCGACAAAACTAATAACTAGGTTTCGTCGGAGTGTTGATGGAATTGCATCCACCAACTGACGTACCATTGTCGGATTTCAATGCACAATAAGTAGTGATTCAAGAGGGAAAATTGCTAGTATTCATTATGTTCATCATGATCCTATCTCAACATAATATGCAGTCATGAGGACAACTTGACTCGACCAGTGTAGTAATTGAAATTGTTTCATTCTTTCAAAGAACTTGACCAGGCGATCCCCTATATTCCTGTAGTCCACTATGTTCCTATAACTCAATATTCTTGTAGATTTTACTGCAGTTCCATGTCATACTCCACTATGGTACTTCTTGTATTCATGTTGACATTAATTCCAACACGATATTTCCATCATATATCATATGTTTCCTTATGAGTATAGAAATAATGTTATGAATGCATCGTATAACTAATTGTTTATGTATCTGTAGCATTATTGTTATCACTTATCATTAACATACATGAATTATTTCTAGTTTTGATGATAATATCTTTCACTATACTCATTCTTTTATTTTTCTCCCAGTATAGGTTAGCAATAGTTAGATTAAATTAGTTTTCTTTCAGTTAGATTAGAATTAGGATTAATTAGAACTCTTTGGGGGGTAGTTCGATGCATTTTCCCTTTTAATTATTTTAATTTTGAGTGGCAACCATGCCCATATACTAGTCAGAAATGCTACACCAAATGACAGTAGGTATAATTGGGACCTACCATCAGACGTTCTCCCTTACCTCCTTGACAGACCATTTGGACCTATCAATACAAATGGCACTAGAAGGAGGGCTAGATGAAAAGTTGATCCTATGGGGTCATTTTTGTTAATGGTTTTAATTTACTAATGGATCCATCCCATATCCCTTTATGGAGTTGTTTTTCTGGTATTGTACCTCCCAAACCTCCCAGAAATATTTTACATTTCTTGTCACAACTTAGATCTGATGGTGAGGGTGAGACGATTGCATCTGAACATGCTTCTAAATTCTGAAAATTTTGTTCTCAAAATATTACTAATGGAAGTGTCATTTTTAGGTTGTTCACTCTCACTTTTTCAGGCCAGGTCAAGAGATGGTGTGAAA
>ML829334.1:148063-160773 GCA_009831015.1 Picea engelmannii | reverse complement strand
AGAAATGGGTTAATATTATTTAAATGATAAATTAAAGTGACAAATTCAAGGTGGATTATTTAAATAATCAAGAGAAGTGACAAAATCAAGAAATGATAAAGTAAGGTGACAAAATCAAGAAGTAATATTTAAATGTTAAAGTAATAGAGAAATTAGAAGTGGACCCAACCCTAAAATAAGGAAAGTGGGGCCAAGTGACCTAGAAGATGTTTTTAAGGAAGCTACTTGCAGAGTATAAATAAGAGGCAAGGCTCTCTCATTTGAATCACACTTGAGCATATTGAATATCTATAGGTTTCTGAGGTTTACAAATGATATCTAAGCCGAAATGCTGAGGAAAGTGAAGAAAAGAATGTCGAAATGCAAGGTCATATCACCATTTGTGCTATAAATTTTTTCCTATAATGATTCAGATCCTGAAATTGCTATGCAAGTGAGAAAAAATAGCCAAGTATCTGTGGTTAAAAATTCATCTTGTGGGTCATTTTAGTTTGGGAGTTACACTCCGTGGAAAATAGGGTTTGTGGCTAGTCCTAAAGCTAGTCAAAATCAGGTGTTTCGGGTACAAACGTCATAACTTATTCATAACAGATACAAATTCAGTGAGACAAATTGTGTTGGTTGTATTACAATTTGTATTATTCTCTGTAATAGTTTCAGATCTATTCATCAAACATTTTGTGCGGGGAACGCTCTACAAGGTCTCTCTCCAGAATAAGCCAGAATTCAGCAAGGTATGCCATTGTTTCTATAACTCCTTTTCTGAGAGGTTCCAAGTAGTGCCACTTGGAGGAATTACATAAAACACACTGAAGAACATTGTGTATCAGTTTTATAGATTTGTTTAGTACAGGTACAAAGTAATTATTATTTCAATTTAGGGTTGTTGACTAATCCAAAACTAGTTTTGGTTGAGACAAGCAGTTGATGAGTTGGCACATACATGAGGTGCATAGTTGATGATGTTGGTACATATTGATGAGTCATTGTTGATGAGTAGTTGACACATGATTGGTATATACTTGGTACATGGTTGGATGAACTTGTTTATGGTACAGGTTGATTATAGGTTGTTTGGCACAGGTTGGTGCATGGTTGATGCTCCTATTTATGGTACAGATTGATATTTGTTGAGGATTATTGCCTCATCTCAGTTGGTGCTGAAAATGCAAGCTGAGTCTTGCATATAGAGCTGATGTTGTTGTAGAGTTGTACTTTATTCAGTTGTTGCTGATAAACCCCAAGGATTGTAGTCTGTAATGAAAAGAAAATTGTACATACATCTTGTGTTCTTTATGTTCATTGTGATGATGACTTGTGGATGATATATTGTTGATATGTACTCACATATAACTGGTTATAAATGACAACAATGGGTAATGAATAAATGTTGAATGCTAATTGATGATCTTTTGTGCAAGAGGGAAGTTTTGGGAAAAAGAGCCCCACACTCATTCACACCCCCTCTAAGTGTGGTACGTGTGTCCAACAAAAATTATCTCTCAGGCTCCCTCCAAGCCCAAAATATTAATACACAGGTCCTTAAACCATCTTCTTGAGTGTAAATTTTCCTTTTTGGGAGTCCTCGAGTGCTTACAAAGCCTCCCCGGAGACCTAGGGCCAAAACCATGGGCCAAAGCTCCTTCCTTCAAAAATTTCGGGACTTCGAGACCTTCCTATCCCTCTATCTCTTAACAAAAATTCCTCGAACTGTTGAAAACTAGGCAACCAGATTGACGGTTCATAATGAACCCTGATATTGATGACTCAGATTATATATTTTCAGGCTTCGACGATTTTCTGACAATGCCCTTTTTCTACAATTCTCCTATATCGTTGAAAAGCGCTTTACATTGAGTTTCATATCGATGGTCCACAATATCCACCCAAATGGATAGTCCAGATCAATTCCTTTCGAGCTTTGGTGATTTCAGAAGGTCTTCCACACAACACAAATCCTTATATCTCCCGACGCTAAAACGGCGAACAAGATATCCTGCCTCCACGTGTCATTTCCTAGATCAACGACTAGGATGCCCTTTTGGGACTTTGACAATTTTCTCCTTGTCTGCACCATACTTTGATTTCACCGACGTTTCAAGTTCCAGACTATCGGATCTTACGCCATGGGTCTTCTCCAATAAAACATTGTGATTAACTCTGGGGCTTCAGGCCTTCATGATGCAGGAGCATCGCCAACTCATCAAGCGAACCAGCGCAAGAGAAGAAAAGACAGCTAGACAAGCAACAGATTTCTTTTTGAATTTCACCTTGATATGGTTGCACCAAACATTAATGTGGAGAATTAATGAAGTGCACCTTGTATATTGTAATGGACCTTGAGAAGATAGCTCTCGTCCTTATGTAGATGAGGCATTTAATAGATTTAATGTAAACTAGATAGAATATTTAATTCTAGATTAGACAGTTTTAAAGTTCGAGAGGGAAAACGGATATAGACACCTTCCTTTGTACATTGTAAAATAATCCAGAAATTGAGAAGCATTCAGGAGGAGGAGAGCAAGCAGAGAACTTTGTGGAGAACACCTATGTACAGATATAAATTAATAGAAGAGAGTCTTTGATTCAAACTCAGGTCTGGTGTTGTCTCTCTGTGTATGTTAATTATATGCTCTTGAATGTATGTTTTCTGGTTATGTATTTGCTTTGTATATGTTGTGCATGAGAGTTCAGGTTTGAAACTGAAGTCTAAATGAGAGAGAGAGAGAGAGAATGAGTTTCAATTGTTTCTCTATCTGATCCAGGAGATTCTTGCATAGAGTGCAGTTGAATTCATCCGCAAGGAGTGCGTCGATGAAGGCTCAATAGTTTAACTGTTGTTCTCATCGCCCAGAAGTCATTTGGGTTTGTTGAAGCCGTGAAAGAGAGGCACAGACTGAGGAGAAGAAGTATCAGTCGTGGTTCTGAGAAAGGACATTTAAGACTGCTGTTGCAAGAGCGCGCAAATTTGAAGAGCTTCAACACTAAGACGTTGTTGAAGGTTTGCCGAGAGGTGTGTGAGGAAGAGAATTCTTGCTGAAGACTTAAAGTCGAAGAAAAGCTCAGGAGGGATAGGTCATCAAGGTCGTTGAATAAAAATGGAGATAAGTCATGCGGGAAGACCAAAGGGAAGCACCATAGGTTAGCAAGAGAATAGGTGAATGAGTCTCAATAGGGAGGCACTTCGTCGAATTTCATGGAGCACTAAAGAAAGAACGGGCGGACAAAATCCTTGTGGAGATTTCACGAAGTTCGGTGGGCCATTGGATCCTACAGAGGTGCAAGAAGGTTATCAGTACAAGCGTGAGAAGACTCGATATTCAGGAGGGACAGAGTCGTCGATGTGGAGTCACAGGGACCGTCAGATCACACGTGGCATCGCATATCGGTATATCGTGAGTTGGAGCACCAAGTTGTTGGAATGGGAGTGGCAATATCGTGAAGAGCGATACTCCGATAAACTCTAAGCCGTCGATTGTGTGTGACGCATGTCAGGAGATCCTGAGGAGTTGGGGATTGGAGAATCTGGGTTCTCGACAGCAGGGAACACTTGCAGGTTGGATTCGTGATAAGTGATATCCTGATAGTGACGTGGCAGTGTGGGACCATGAGAACTTGTGGAGTATAGGTGGCATTGTATCGGGGATCGAGAAAAGGTAAGTCCCGAGTCCATCGACATCAGGACTTGCGATCCCGCGAGTTTCGAAATACTAATAGGGGATAGAAGGTAGAGGATTCAAGTCCACACGTGTATCGGAGAATCAACACCTCGAGATTCGGAGGTTGGAGTTTCAATTTGTTGAACTCGCGAGTAGCGATTTGCCGATAAAGGAAATTTCGATTTTAGAGGAGGAGTCAATGCTGACTCGCATCGAATTTCGGGGAATCGTGAAGTAAGGAACATGCGACCATAGGATTCACGACATTGTGAAGTCCGATTTCCCGATATAAAAGGGAGGTTACTTGAGATTTTCTATGGGTAAGGAACCTTCCCGACAGGGAAAAAGAAGAACCTTTGAAGTTATTTGGGCCAAATCGGGAGGAGAAGATCCTGTGAGAGTGATCATGCTCTGAGGAGTGGAGTGAAGGTTGCGTCAGAGTGGTATCAGAGCTCAGAATAGTTATTTTATTCCTATAGAGAAGAAGGAGAAGGAGAAAATACATCATGCTACCCAGAAGAGAAAGGCAGTCACTAGATCCCGAAGACAGGGAGGTGCGGAGAAGAGGTAGGCCGGCAGGAAATCCAGAAATGGAGTGGCAATGAGAGATATTTGAACAAGCCTTGAGGAGATGGAGACAGCACAAAGACACGGAGTTGGTGTAGGGGATCTTAGTGATTCCGAGGTTGAAGAGGAAGCTAGACATGCAGAAGAGGTCACATCAGAGGATGCATCAACTGAGTGATTGATTAAAGCTATCACCAGGATGAGTTCCAAGACCAAAATGGACATTCTAGTCTATGAAGGAAGTCTGGATGTAGAAGAGTTGCTGGACTGGATCAAATCTCTTGATACCTACTTCGATTATGAGGATATCGAAGAGGATAAAAAGGTAAGGCATGATGTCACGAATTTGAAAGGACATGAAACATTATGGTGGGACGAGTTACAGGAAGATAGACATTCCAAAGGAAAACAGAAAATTAAAAGCTGGGACTAAATGATTGCTAAGATGAAAGAAAAATTCATCCCAAGGGATTATCAAATCACTCTGTTCAGGAGAATGCATAACCTGAGACAGAAGCTGATGACGGTAAAGGAGTACACCGAAGAATTCTATCGACTCAATATCAGGGCAGGTCATCGGGAGAGTGATGATGAGAAGGTTGCCAGGTATCTGAATGGTCTGAGATATGACATTCAGGATGAATTGAGCATGGTAACCATCCGAACAATTGAGGATGCTTATCAGATGTCTCTAAAAGCCGAAGAAAATATGAGTCGTAAGCAAGGTCAGAGAGGGAGAGGTAGGAGTCAGCCCAGAGGCAAGGCAGTTGCCCAGGAGAAATATCAGAAGCCCAAGGAGGAATGGAAGAAACCTTAGGGTAAGGTTGAGAGAGGTGGAACCTCACAACGAGGACAACAATATGTTGAGCCGAGGAGACAACATACAAAGCAGGGTAGCGGATATGCTGATGTGAATACTTTTCCTCGTATCAGAGGTAGAGGAAGAGGCCGAGGTGGAATCATCACATGCTACACATGTGGAAAGGATGGACACAAAGCAGTTGATTGTCCAGAAAGGAAAACGGACAGAGGAGAAGCTCACATCGCAGAGGCACAGAGGCGTGATGCTGAGAACGAAGATGTCGAAAGTGGGAAGTCACTGACGGTGCATAAAGTCCTTTTGACACCTGAGAAAGAGGTGGAGGATATAGCTCAGAGAAGTCGACTGTTCAGAACCACATGAAAGACCAAGGGCTGGAAATGCAAGGTCATTGTGGACAGCGGAAGCACCGATAATCTCGTTTCAACCGAGATGGTGGAGAAGTTGGAGCTGGAGACAACAGATCACCCGAGTCCATATAAAGTCTCGTGGCTACAAAAGGGACATCAGGTGAGTGTCACTAAACAATGTTTAGTTGATTTCAAAATGGGTGAATATAAGGACAAGGTCTTATGTGATGTCATTCCCATGGACATCTGTCATGTATTGCTGGGGAGACCATGGCAGTATGACCGAAATGTGGTTCGTGATGGGAGAATGAACACATATACTTTAGAGAAGGATGGGAGGACACACAAATTGCTTCTGATAAAAGATAAAGAAGTGAAACCGGAAGTAAGCAGTACCATACTTCTCATGAGTGGGAAGGAGCTTCTCACAGAGATAGAGAAGAAAGAAGATCCACAATTCTTTGTGGTCAGGAAGTCGAGAATTGTCCTGACTAGCACAAGAGTGGATGATCTACCAGATGAGATTCAAGAACTGCTGGGAGAGTTCGTTGATATCATCATGGACGAATTACCTTGTTCATTGCCACCGATGAGGAGTGTGAGTCATCACATTGATCTCATACCCAGAGCCGGTTTGCCGAATAAAGATGCATACAGATTGATGCCGCAGGAAAATGAGGAGGTCAAGAACCAGGTCCAGGATTTTTTGGACAAAGGACTGGTCAGAGAAAGCCTGAGTCTGTGTGTTGTTCCAACAGTGCTTAGTCCAAAGAAGGATGGAGGTTGGAGAATGTGTATCGACTCTAGAGAAATCAACAAAATTACTATCAGGTACAAATTTCCATTGCTGAGAATGGATGATCTGATGGATTGCCTGGGTGGGGCAAATTATTTTTCAAAAATTGATCTGAAGAGCGGATATCATCAGATTCACATGAGGTAAGGTGATGAGTGGAAGACAACATTCAATACAAAAGAGGGTTTGTACTAATGGCTGGTCATGCCGTTTGGTTTGACAAACGCGCTGAGCACATTCATGAGGCTGATGAATGAAGTCCTGAGGGAATTCATCGGAAAATTTGTCGTCGTATATCTGGATGATATACTGATCTTCAGCAAGACAAAGGCTGAACATTTGAAACATTTGGCTATTGTGATGAGGAATCTACAACAGGAGAAGTTGTTGATCAATATGAAGAAGTCCTCATTCATGAAGATAGAGCTCATTTATTTGGGTTTTGTGATTTCGGCGAATGAGTTGAAGATGGATCCAGAGAAAGTGGAAGTGATCAAAAATTGGCCATCACCGAGAAATGTTTTCGAGGTGAGAAGTTTCCATGGTTTGGCTAGTTTCTACAGAAAGTTCATTAGGAATTTCAGTAGAATTAGTGCAGCAATGATGGACACAGTAAAGAAGCGGCACAAGTCTTTTCATTGGACAGCAGAGGCTGAGAAGAGCTTCAATCTGTTGAAGCGAAAGATCATAGAGCAGCCAGTGTTGGTGTTGCCAGATTTCCAGAAAACATTTCAGGTGAAATGTGATGCAAGTGGATATGCCATAGGAGCGGTCTTAAGTCAGGAGGACATGCCAGTTGCATATTTCAGCGAGAAGCTGGATGACACAAAGCTGAAATAATCCACATATGATAAAGAGTTTTATGCCATCATACAGGCATTAAAGAAGCGTAGGCATTATTTGATCCCGAAATAATTTGTATTGTATAGTGATAATCATGCATTGCAGTTTGTGAGTCAACAAGAGAAGTTGAATCAGAAGCATACAAAATGGGTAGAGTACATGCAGAATTTTACGTTTGTAATTAAACACATTTCAGGAACTGCTAACAAAGTGGTTGATGCTTTGAGTAGGAATTGTTTATTACTGCAGGAGTTCCGAGTCAAAACATTGGATTTTGAAAATCTCAGGGACATGTATGTGGGTGATGCGTATTTCGGAGAGGCATACGAGGCAGCTGAGAATCCATTTCTCAGAGATCGGAGGCCATGGATTGATTACATGATCCAGGAAGGATTGTTGTTCAGGGGCAATCAACTGTGTATTCCAAATTTCTCCATGAGAGAGAACCTGTTGAAGGAAAAGCACAGTGGAGGTTTGGCAGGGCATTTTAGCCACAACAAAACATTCGCCAAGCTGAGCGAATCATACTTTTGGCCAGGCATGCGAGCAGAGGTCAAGCGATTTGTTGACAGGTGTAAAATTTGTCAGCATTCAAAAGGGAGAAAACAGAATGCAGGGTTGTATCATCCATTACCCATACCGGAGAGGCCATGGGAGGCGATCAACATGGATTTTGTATTAGGATTGTCGAGGACGCAGAGAGGGGTTGATTCCATATTTGTGGTGGTATACAGGTTTTCAAAGATAGCACATTTCATTCCATGCCAGAATACCAGCGATGCGACACACATCGCCAATCTGTTTTTCAAGGAGGTCATTCGACTCCATGGATTGTCGAGGAGAATTGTATCGGACAGAGATACCAAATTCATAGGGCATTTTTGGAGGACCTTATGGAAGAAGCTAGGAACTAACTTGGCCTTTAGTTTCGCATACCATCCACAGACCGATGGCAAAACAGAGGTGGTAAACAGGAGTCTGGGATATTTATTGAGAAGCTTCGTGACAGAGCACCATAGCAGTTGGGACAATATGTTGCCACAGGTAGAGTTCGCGTACAACGATTCGGTGAATCGAAGTACAGGGAGGAGTCCATTTCATATTGTGTATGGGAGACAACCGAGGGGAGTTTCTGAGCTCAGGGAGTCAGAACAAACTGCTACTAGCAGTGCTAGTGCAGAGGAATTTGTTGAAGTAATGAGAGAACTTCACAGCAAGGTGAAGGAGCGACTGATTGATTCAAATCAGGAGTATAAGCGCAGGGCAGATCAGCATCGAAGAAAAAATCATTTTGGATTTGGTGATCTTGTTCTGGAACACTTAAGGAAGGAAAGGTTCCCAAGGGGAACATATAACAAATTGAAAATGAATAAAATCGGACCTTGCAAAGTCTTGAAGAAATTCGAAGAAAACACGTATGAAATTGAGTTGCCGGATGGCATTGGGATATCTTCGATATTTAATGTTTTTGATTTATACCCATATAGGGCTGGAGAAGTAGAGGATGGAATGGAGGAACCAGTGATCCAGTGGATGCAACAATTGCCATTTGCAGAAAATCCGCAGATGGAGTGCATATTGGAGAAGAGAGTGGGTAGAAAGACCAGGCGAAAGAAGTATTTTGATTATCTGGTCAAATGGAAGAATCACCCAGTGGAGGATGCAAGATGGGAGAATGAAGCGATGATATAAAAGCATGGACAGACCGTGCAGGAGCTCATGGATAGGATCCCATGAAAATTTTCTACCCGAGGAGTATGATGCAGGAGCATCGCCAACTCATCAAGCGAGCCAGCGCAAGAGCAGAAAAGACAGCTGGACAAGAAACAGATTTCTTTTTGAATTTCACCTTGATATGGTTGCGCCAAACATTAATTTGGAGAATTAATGAAGCGCACCTTGTATATTGTAATGGACCCTGAGAGGATAGCTCTCGTCCTTAGGTAGATGAGGCATTTAATAGATTTAATGTAAAGTAGATAGAATATTTAATTCTAGATTAGATAGTTTTAAAGCTCGAGAGGGAAAACGGATATAGACACCTTCCTTTGTACATTGTAAAATAATCCAAAAATTGAGAAGCATTCAGGAGGAGGAGAGAAAGCAGAGAACTTTGTGGAGAACACCTATGTACAGATCTGAATTAATAGAAGAGAGTCTCTGATTCAAACTCAGGTCTGGTGTTGTCTTTATATGTATGTTAATTATATGCTCTTGAATGTATGTTTTTTGGTTATGTATTTGCTTTGTATATGCTGTGCATGAGAGTTCAGGTTTGAAACTGAAGTCTGAATGAGAGAGAGAGAGAATGAGTTTCAATTGTTTCTCTATCTGAGCCAGGAGATTCCTGCATAGAGTACAGTTGAATTCATCCGCAAGGAGTGCGTCGATGAAGGCTCAATAGTTTAACTGTTGTTCTCATTCGCCCAGAAGTCGTTTGGGTTTGTTGAAGCCGTGAAAGAGAGGCACAGACCGAGGAGAAGAAGTCTCAGTCTTGGTTCTGAGCAAGGACATTTAAGACTGTTGTTGCAAGAGTGCACAGAGTCGAAGAGCTTCAACACTAAGACATTGTTGAAGGTTTGTCGAGAGGTGTGCGAGGAAGAGAGTTCTTGCTGAAGAATTAAAGTCGAAGCAAATCTCAAGAGGGATAGTTCATCAAGGTCGTTGAATAACAACAGAGATAAGTCGTGTGGGCAAACCAAAGGGAAGCACCATAGGTTAGCAAGAGAGTAGGTGAACGAGTCTCAATAGGGAGGCACTTCATCGAATTTCGTGGAGCACTGAAGAAATAATGGGCGGACAAAATCCTTATGAAGATTTCGCGAAGTTCTGTGGGTCGTTGGATCCTACAGAGGCGCAATAAGGTTATCGGTACAAGCGTGAGAAGACTCAATATTCAGGAGGGACAAAGTCATCGATCTGGAGTCACAGGGACCGTCAGATCACACGCGACATTACATATCAGTATATCACGAGTTGGAGCACCAAGTTGTTGGAACAGGAGTGGTGATATCGCGAAGAGCGATACTCCGATAAACTCTGAGCCGTCGATTGTGTGAGACGCATGTCAGGAGATCCCGAGGAGTCGGGGATCGGAGAATCGGGGTTCTCGACGGCAAGGAACACTTGCAGGTTGGATTCACGATCAGTGATATCTCGATAGTGACGTGGCAGTGTGGGACCATGAGAACTTGTGGAGTACAGGTGGCATCGTATCGGGGATCAGGAAAAGGTAAGTCCCGAGTCCATCAACATCAGGACTCGCGATCCCGCGAGTTCCGAAATACTGATAGGGGATAGAAGGTAGAGGATTCAAGTCCACACGTGTATCGGAGAATCGACACCTCAGGATTCGGAGGTTGGAGTTTCAATTTGTTGAACTCGCGAGTAGCGATTTACCGATAAAGGAAATTCCAATTTCAGAGGAGGATTCAACGCTGACTCGCATCGGATTTCGGGGAATCGTGAAGTAAGGAACACGCGACCATAAGATTCGTGACATTGTGAAGTCTGATTTCCCGATATAAAAGGGAGGTTACTTGAGAGTTGTTGTGGGTAAGGAACGTTCCCGACAGGGAAAAAGAAGAACCTTTGAAGTTCTTTGGGCCAAATTGGGAGGAGAAGATCCTGTGAGAGAGATCGTGCTCCGAGGAGTGGATTGGAGGTTGCGTCACTTCACGAGTTCCCACAACACTTCTTTATTTCCCCTAGAGCATCAAACCTCCAAATATGTTTCCACATACCCTTCTATGATAAATGATCCAGATCTACTCCAGACTTGAGGACTCTGAATAGATTGACATCGTCTTTCCACTATTCTCCCAGAGTACTTACCCTCCAAACCTTCTAATCTGTCGATGTGTGTCCCTTAAGATTGACGACCTAGATGAAATCTGGGCTTTGGGGCTTCGGGAGTTCTCCACTCCTACTTCCACTAAACTAATAATCTTACGAAGTACATGGTATGTTGACATGTATCCCCTCTTTCTGAACGATCATGATTCACTCTGCATACACGAAGTATGAAGGACTTCGTCAATTAAACCACGTGAAACTCCTCCTGAAACCTGTAAAAAGGATCTTGACCGTAGATATTGATCCTCGATAAATCCTCCTTTAAACTTGATTTATGATTCCTCCGAACACATGAAGTATCAAATACTTACATGGTTAAACCATGTGCTAATTATCTATATCTAAGGGTGACAAAATACCCTGGATCTTCCCGATCAAATCTCCATCGTTCAACTTTCAAATAACAAATCTTCCCTTCCTTGAGGATTCTTATTATTATCCTTACTGAGCTTGACTGAAAGCTATAAATAGAATCTTTGGTGCCCTCCTATGCACTTCTCTGATACTTGAAAACTCTTGACTTAAATTTTTTCTAAGTCTCTCATGTAAACTTTTATGCTTGCTATCTCTCTTGAGTTTTATTCCTTGAGGTATTTCAGACCTTTGGTGTGACCCCTGCATCCCTGGAACTTCTGATTAATTTTATACTTAGATATTTTGAAGAAAATCTCCCTTACTCACTCCTTGCATTCGTCTCCTATAAAATTCTTCAACACTTAAAGAAAGTGTTTTCCCGATGCACTCCTTGCACAGGTCTTCTCAAATATTTTCTCTCCTCTTGAACAACTCTGCACTCTCTGCACCTCAACTAAACCACTGTGCACTCATTTCACTTCCAATTTAAATTCACGTTATCTCTTTTGAGCTTCTGAGTCTATCTCGACTCGGCCTTCACACTCCTTGTGGGATCTGTGCACTCCTTGCAGTAGAAATATTAGAAGAGAAAACAAATGAAACTTACAGAAACATCAAATGTTTCCACACTTGACCATGAAAAATATATTCATGCATAAAAGATACATAAATAGATAAAACACATAGAACATAAATAAACATCACATGTACTCAATAATTCAAATGAACACCACACCATATAATTGGAATCAAGCCTCTCTTCTTGTATTCATTTAGTAAATATGTACATAGACTCATACAGTTCTCTGCAACTCCTCATAAACTTCAACATCTCTCTCAACAACAATAACAATAACATCTGTTTAGTTCTAATTGATGATGTCAATCAGAGTTTATTTAATGTCAACCCAGGAAGGTAAACTTAGAAGTGCTTATCTAAAATATATATATCTAGAAAGATTCCTAATATGTCCGAGATCTTAAAGTTCCCTTACAAGAACATATTCATCAAAATCTCTTTCAAGAACTAATCAAACCTAGATCTAACAATTATCAATATCCTAAGGTTCTCTTACAAGAACACCTGAATTTTAGGATCTCCTCCAATATTAGAACATTTAACAAAACTTAAAAGCTGAAATGAAACAAACATAAATCTAATCATTGTCTGAGATCTTATGGTTCTCTTACAAAAACACTTTCAAATAAGATCCTTCCAGTATTAGAACATTTCACAAAACTTAAAAGCCGAAATCAAACAAAAACATAAATTAAGTTATACTTGAAATAAGAAAATAAGCATGCAAGTGAGGCCATGAGGCCCCTCCATAACTCCACAAGCACACCACTTCAAAGGAGACTCAGATGTAGAAGCAACAAAATCAAAATTTGATTCTTTATTTCACAATCTCCAAAACCAACTCTAAGATTACAACTCTCTCTAATTATAAGATTACAATCTTCAA
>ML829334.1:89300-100637 GCA_009831015.1 Picea engelmannii | reverse complement strand
ATAATTGTTAGATCTAGGTTTGATTAGTTCTTGAAAGAGATTTTGATGAATATGTTCTTGTAAGGGAACTTTAAGATCTCAGACATATTAGGAATCTTTCTAGATCTATATATTTTAGATAAGCACTTCTAAGTTTACCTTCCTGGGTTGACATTAAATAAAATCTGATTGACATCATCAATTAGAACTAAACATATGTTATTGTTATTGTTGTTGAGAGAGATGTTGAAGTTTATGAGGAGTTGCAGAGAACTGTATGAGTCTATGTACATATTTACTGAATGAATACAAGAAGAGAGGCTTGATTCCAATTATATGGTGTGGTGTTCATTTGAATTATTGAGTACATGTGATGTTTATTTATGTTCTATGTGTTTTATCTATTTATGTATCTTTTATGCATGAATATATTTTTCATGGTCAAGTGTGGAAACATTTGATGTTTCTGTAAGTTTCATTTGTTTTCTCTTCTAATATTTCTACTGCAAGGAGTGCACAGATCCCACAAGAAGTGTGTAGGCCGAGTCGAGACAGACTCAGAAGCTCCAAAGAGATAACGTGAATTTAAATTGGAAGTGAAATGAGTGCACAATGGTTTAGTTGAGGTGAAGAGAGTGTAGAGTTGTTCAAGAGGAGAGAAAATATTTGAGAAGACATGTGCAAGGAGTGCATCGGGAAAACACTTTCTTTAAGTGTTGAAGAATTTTATAGGAGACGAATGCAAGGAGTGAGTAAGGGAGATTTTCTTCAAAATATCTAAGTATAAAATTAATTAGAAGTTCCAGGGATGCAGGGGTCACACCAAAGGTCTGAAATACCTCAAGGAATAAAACTCAAGAGAGATAGCAAGCATAAAAGTTCACATGAGAGACTTAGAAAAAATTTAAGTCAAGAGTTTTCAAGTATCAGAGAAGTGCATAGGAGGGCACCAAAGATTCTATTTATAGCTTTCAGTCAAGCTCAGTAAGGATAACAATAAGAATCCTCAAGGAAGGGAAGATTGGTTATTTGAAAGTTGAACGATGGAGATTTGATCGGGAAGATCCAGGGTATTTTGTCACTCTTAGATATAGATAATTAGCACAGGGTTTAACCATGTAAGTATTTGATACTTCATGTGTTCGGAGGAATCATAAATCAAGTTTAAAGGAGGATTTATCGAGGATCAATATCTACGGTCAAGATCCTTTTTACAGGTTTCAGGAGGAGTTGCACACGGTTTAATCGACGAAGTCCTTCATACTTCGTGTATGCAGAGTGAATCATGATCATTCAGAAAAAGGGGATACATGTCAACATACCATGTACTTCGTAAGATTATTAGTTTAGTGGAAGTAGGAGTGGAGAACTCCCGAAGCCCCGAAGGCCAGATTTCATCTAGGTCGTCAATCTTAAGGGACACACATCAATAGATTAGAAGGTTTGGAGGGTAAGTACTCTGGGAGAATAGTGGCAAGACGATGTCAATCTATTCAGAGTCCTCAAGTCTGGAGTAGATCTGGATCATTTATCATAGGAGGGTATGTGGCAACATATTTGGAGGTTTGATGCTCTAGGGGAAATAAAGAAGTGTTGTGGGAACTCGTGAAGTGACGCAACCTCCAATCCACTCCTCGGAGCATGATCTCTCTCACAGGATCTTCTCCTCCCAATTTGGCCCAAAGAACTTCAAAGGTTCTTCTTTTTCCCTGTCGGGAACATTCCTTACCCACAACAACTCTCAATTAACCTCCCTTTTATATCGGGAAATCAGACTTCACAATGTCACGAATCTTATGGTCGCGTGTTCCTTACTTCACGATTCCCCGAAATCCGATGCGAGTCAGCGTTGAATCCTCCTCTGCAATTGGAATTTCCTTTATCGGTAAATCGCTACTCATGAGTTCAACAAATTGAAACTCCAACCTATGAATCCTGAGGTGTCGATTCTCCGATACACGTGTGGACTTGAATCCTCTACCTTCTATCCCCTATCATTATTTTGGAACTCGCGGGATCGCGAGTCCTGATGTTGATGGACTCGGGACTTACCTTTTCCTGATCCTCGATACGATGCCACCTGTACTCCACAAGTTCTCATGGTCCCACACTGCCACATCACTATCGAGATATAACTGATCGTGAATCCAACCTACAAGTGTTCCTTGCTGTCGAGAACCCCGATTCTCTGATACCTGACTCCTCGGGATCTCCTGACATGTGTCTCAAACAATCGACGGCTCAGAGTTTATTGGATTATCTCTCTTCGCGATATCGCCACTCCTGTTCCAACAACTTGGTGCTCCAACTCACGATATACTGATATGTGATGTCGCGTGTGATCTGACGGTCCCTGTGACTCTAGATCGATGACTCTGTCCCTCCTGAATATCGATTCTTCTCACGCTTGTACCGATAACCTTCTTGCGCCTCTGTAGGATCCAACGACCCACAGAACTTCGCGAAATCTTCATAAGGATTTTGTCCGCCCATTCTTTCTTCAGTGCTCCACAAAATTCGATGAAGTGCCTCCCTATTGAGACTCGTTCACCTACTCTCTTGCTAACCTATGGTGCTTCCCTTTGGTTTTCCCACACGACTTATCTTCGTTGTTCTTCAACGACCTTGATGACCTATCCCTCCTGAGCTTTTCTTCGACTTTAATTCTTCAACAAGAACTGTCTTCCTCGCACACCTCTCGACAAACCTTCAACAATGTCTTAGTGTTGAAGCTCTTCGACTCTGTGCACTCTTGCAACAATAGTCTTAAATGTCCTTTCTCAGAACCATGACTGAGACTTATTCTCCTCGGTCTGTGCCTCTCTTTCACGGCTTCAACAAACCCAAACGACTTCTGGGCGAATGAGAACAACAGTTAAACTATTGAGCCTTCATCGACACACTCCTTGCGGATGAATTCAACTGTACTCTATGCAGGAGTCTCCTGGCTCAGATAGAGAAACAATTGAAACTCATTCTCTCTCTCTCTCATTCAGACTTCAGTTTCAAACCTGAACTCTCATGCACAGCATATACAAAGCAAATACATAACCAGAAAACATACATTCAAGAGCATATACTTAACATACACAGAGAGACAACACCAGACCTGAGTTTGAATCAGAGACTCTCTTCTATTAATTCAGATCTGTACATAGGTGTTCTCCACAAAGTTCTCTGCTTGCTCTCCTCCTCCTGAATGCTTCTCAATTTCTGGATTATTTTACAATGTACAAAGGAAGGTGTCTATATCCGTTTTCCCTCTTGAACTTTAAAACTATCTAATCTAGAATTAAATATTCTATCTACTTTACATTAAATCTATTAAATGCCTCATCTACCTAAGGACGAGAGCTATCCTCTCAAGGTCCATTACAATATACAAGGTGCTCTTCATTAATTCTCCACATTAATGTTTGGTGCAATGATATCAAGGTGAAATTCAAAAAGAAATCTGTTGCTTGTCCAGATGTCTTTTCTGCTCTTACGCTGGCTCGCTTGATGAGTTGGCGATGCTCCTGCATCATACTCCTCAGCTAGAAAATTTTCATGGGATCCTGTCCATGAGCTCCTACATGGTCTATCCATGCTTCTGTATCATCGCTTTATTCTCCCAGCTTGCATCCTCCACTGGGTGATTCTTCCATTTGACCAGATAATCAAAATACTTCTTTCGCGTGGTCTTTCTACCCACTCTCTTCTCCAATATGCACTCCATCTGCGGATTTTCTGCAAATGGAAATTGTTGCATCCACTGGATCACTGGTTCCTCCATTCCATCCTCTACTTCTCCAGCCCTATATGGGTATAAATCAAAAAAATTAAATATCGAAGATATCCCAATGCCATCCGGCAACTCAATTTCATACGCGTTTTCTCCGAATTTCTTCAAGACTTTGCAAGGTCCGATTTTATTCATTTTCAATTTGTTATATGTTCCCCTTGGGAACATTTCCTTCCTTAAGTGTTCCAGAACAAGATCACCAAATCCAAACTGAATTTGTCTCTGATGTTGATCTGCCCTGCGCTTATACTCCTGATTTCAATCAATCAGTCGCTCCTTCACCTTGTTGTGAAGTTCTTTCATTGCTTCAGCAAATTCTTCTGCACTAGCGTTGCTAGTAGTAGTTTGTTCTGACTCCCTGAGCTCGGAAACTCCCCTCGGTTGTGTCCCATACACAATCTGAAATGGACTCCTCCCTGTACTTTGATTCACCGAATCGTTGTACGCGAACTCTACCTGTGGCAACATATTGACCCAACTGCTATGGTGCTCTGTCACCAAGCTTCTCAATAAATCTCCCAGACTCCTGTTTACCACCTCTGTTTTCCCATCGGTCTGTGGATGGTATGCGAAACTAAAGGCCAAGTTAGTTCCTAGATTCTTCCATAAGGTCCTCCAAAAATTCCCTATGAATTTGGTATCTCTGTCCGATACAATTCTCCTCGACAATCCATGGAGTCGAATGACCTCCTTGAAAAATAGATTGGTGATGTGTCTCGCATCGCTGGTATTCTGGCATGGAATGAAATGTGCCATCTTTGAAAACCTGTCTACCACGACAAAGATGGAATCAACCCCTCTCTGCATCCTCGGCAGTCCTAATACAAAATCCATGCTAATCGCCTCCCATGGCCTCTCCGGTATGGGCAATGGATGATACAAACCTGCATTCTGTTTTCTCCCTTTTGAATGCTGAAAAATTTTACACCTGTCAACAAATCTCTTGACCTTTGCTCGCATGCCTAGCCAAAAGTATGATTCGCTCAGCTTGGCGAATGTTTTGTCGTGGCTAAAATGCCCTGCCAAACCTCCACTGTGCTTTTCCTTCAACAGGTTCTCACTCATGGAGCAATTTGGAATACACAGCTGATTGCCCCTAAACAACAATCCTTCCTGGATCATGTAATCTATCCATGGGCTCCGATCTCTGAGAACTGGATTCTCAGCTGCCTCGTATGCCTCTCTGAAATCCGCATCACCCACATACATGTCCCTGAGATTTTCAAAATGCAATGTTTTGACTCGGAACTCCTGTAGTAATAAACATTTCCTGCTCAAAGCATCAACCACTTTGTTAGCAGTTCCTGAAATGTGTTTAATTACAAACGTAAAATTCTGCATGTACTCTACCCATTTTGTATGCTTCTGATTCAACTTCTCTTGCTGACTCACAAACTGCAATGCATGATTATCACTATACAATACAAATTATTTCTGGATCAAATAATGCCTACGCTTCTTTAATGCCTGTATGATGGCATAAAACTCTTTATCATACGTGGATTATTTCAGCTTTGTGTCATCCATCTTCTTGCTGAAATATGCAACTAGCATGTCCTCCTGACTTAAGACCGCTCCTATGGCATATCCACTTGCATCACATTTCACCTGAAATGTTTTCTGGAAATTTGGCAACACTAACACTGGCTGCTCTATGATCTTTCACTTCAACAGATTGAAGCTCTTCTCAGCCTCTGCTGTCCAATGAAAAGACTTGTGCCACTTCTTTACTGTGACCATCATTGCTGCACTAATTCTACTGAAATTCCTAATGAAATTTCTGTAGAAACTAGCCAAACCATGGAAACTTCTCACCTCGAAAACATTTCTCGGTGATGGCCAAATTTTGATCACTTCCACTTTCTCTAGATCCATCTTCATCTCATTCGCCGAAATCACAAAACCCAAATAAATGAGCTCTATCTTCATGAATGAGGACTTCTTCATATTGATCAACAACTTCTCCTGCTGTAGCTTCCTCATCGCAATAGCCAAATGTTTCAAATGTTCAGCCTTTGTCTTGCTGAAGATCAGTATATCATCCAGATATACGACGACAAATTTTCCGATGAATTCCCTCGGGACTTCATTCATCAGCCTCATGAATGTGCTCAGCGCGTTTGTCAAACCAAACGGCACGACCAACCATTCGTACAAACCCTCGTTTATATTGAATGTTGTCTTCCACTCATCACCTTACCTCATGTGAATCTGATGATATCCACCCTTTAGATCAATTTTTGAAAAATAATTTGCCCCACCCAGGCAATCCATCAGATCATCCATTCTCAGCAGTGGAAATTTGTACCTGATAGTAATTTTGTTGATTTCTCTAGAGTCGGTACACATTCTCCAACCTCCATCCTTCTTTGGACTAAGCACTGTTGGAACGACACACGGACTCAGGCTTTCTCTGACCAGTCCTTTGTCCAACAAAATCCTGGACCTGGTTCTTGACCTCCTCATTTTCCTACGGCATCAATCTGTATGCAACTTTATTCGGCAAACTGGCTCCGGGTATGAGATCAATGTGATGACTCACACTCCTCATCGGTGGCAATGAACGAGGTAATTCGTCCATGATGATATCAACGAACTCTCCCAGCAGTTCCTGAATCTCATCTGGTAGATCATCCACTCTTGTGTTAGTCAGGACAATTCTCGACTTCCTGACCACAAAGAATTGTGGATCTTCTTTCTTCTCTATCTCTGTGAGAAGCTCCTTCCCACTCATGAGAAGTATGGTACTGCTTACTTCTGGTTTCACTTCTTTATCTTTTATCAGAAGCAATTTGTGTGTCCTCCCATCCTTCTCTAAAGTATATGTGTTCATTCTCCCATCATGAACCACATTTTGGTCATACTGCCATGGTCTCCCCAGCAATACATGACAGACTTCCATGGGAATGACATCACATAAGAGCTTGTCCTTATATTCACCCATTTTGAAATCAACTAAACATTGTTTAGTGACACTCACCTGATGTCCCTTTTGTAGACACGAGACTTTATATGGACTCGGGTGATCTGTTGTCTCCAGCTCCAACTTCTCCACCATCTCGGTTGAAATGAGATTATCGGTGCTTCCCTTGTCCACAATGACCTTGCATTTCCAGCCCTTGGTCTTTCATGTGGTTCTGAACAGTCGGCTTCTCTGAGCTATATCCTCCACCTCTTTCTCAGGTGTCAAAAGGACTTTATGCACCGTCAGTGACTTCCCACTTCTGACATCTTCGTTCTCAGCATCACGCCTCTATGCCTCTGCGATGTGAGCTTCTCCTCTTTCCGTTTTCCTTTCTGGACAATCAACTTCTTTGTGTCCATCCTTTCCACATGTGTAGCATGTGATGATTCCACCTCGGCCTCTTCCTCTACCTGTGATACGAGGAAAAGTATTCGCATCAGCATATCTGCTACCCTGCTCTGTATGTTGTCTCCTCGGCTCAGCATATTGCTGTCCTCATTGTGAGGTTCCACCTCTCTCAACCTTACCCTAAGGTTTCTTCCATTCCTCCTTGGGATTCTGATATTTCTCCTGGGCAACTGCCTTGCCTCTGGGCTGACTCCTACCTCGCCGTCTCTGACCTTGCTTACGGCTCAGATTTTCTTCGGCTTTTAGAGACATCTGATAAGCATCCTCAATTGTTCGGATGGTTACCATGCTCAATTCATCCTGAATGTCATATCTCAGACCATTCAGATACCTGGCAACCTTCTCATCATCACTCTCCCGATGACCTGCCCTGATATTGAGTCACTAGAATTATTCGGTGTACTCCTTTACCGTCATCAGCTTCTGTCTCAGGTTATGCATTCTCCTGAACAGAGTGATTTGATAATCCCTTGGGATGAATTTTTCTTTCATCTTAGCAATCATTTAGTCCCAGCTTTTAATTTTTTGTTTTCCTTTGGAATGTCTATCTGCCTGTAACTCGTCCCACCATAATGTTGCATGTCCTTTCAAATTCGTGACATCATGCCTTACCTTTTTATCCTCTTCGATATCCTCATAATCGAACTAGGTATCAAGAGATCTGATCCAGTCCAGCAACTCTTCTACATCCAGACTTCCTTCATAGACTGGAATGTCCATTTTGGTCTTGGAACTCATCCTGGTGATAGCATTAATCAAGCACTCAGTTGATGCATCCTCTGATGTGACCTCTTCTGCATGTCTAGCTTCCTCTTCAACCTCGGAATCACTAATATCCCTTGCACCAACTCCGTGTCTTTGTGCTGTCTCCATCTCCTCAAGGCTTGTTCAAAGATCTCTCATTGCCACTCCATTTCTGGATTTCCTGTCGGCCTACCTCTTCTCCGCACCTCCCTGTCTTCGGGATCTGGTGATTGCCTTTCTCTTCTGGGCAGCATGATGTATTTGCTCCTTCTCCTTCTTTGCTATAGGAATAAAAGAACTATTCTGAGCTCTGATACCACTCTGACGCAACCTTCACTCCACTCCTCAGAGCATGATCACTCTCACAGGATCTTCTCCTCCCGATTTTTCCCGAATAACTTCAAAGGTTCTTCTTTTTCCCTGTCGGGAAGGTTCCTTACCCATAGAAACTCTCAAGTAACATCCCTTTTATATTGGGAAATCAGACTTCACAATGTCGTGAATCCTATGGTCGCGTGTTCCTTACTTCACGATTCCCCGAAATTCGATGCGAGTCAGCATTGACTCCTCCTCTGAAATCGAAATTTCCTTTATCGGCAAATCGCTACTCGCGAGTTCAACAAATTGAAACTCCAACCTCCGAATCTCGAGGTGTTGATTCTCCGATACACGTGTGGACTTGACTCCTCTACCTTCTATCCCCTATCAGTATTTTGGAACTCGCAGGATCGCGAGTCCTGATGTCGATGGACTCGGGACTTACCTTTTCCCGATCCCCGATACAATGCCACCTATACTCCACAAGTTCTCATGGTCCCACACTGCCACGTCACTATCGGGATATCACTGATCATGAATCCAACCTGGAAGTGTTCCCTGTTGTCGAGAACCCAGATTCTCCGATCCCCAACTCCTCAGGATCTCCTGACATGCGTCACACACAATCAATGGCTTAGAGTTTATCGGAGTATCTCTCTTTGCGATATTTCCACTCCCATTCCAACAACTTGGTGCTCCAACTCACGATATACCGATATGCGATGATGTGTGTTATCTGACGGTCCCTGTGACTCCAGATCGACGACTCAGTCCCTCCTAAATATCGAGTCTTCTCACGCTTATACTGATAACCTTCTTGCGCCTCTGTAGGATCCAACGGCCCACGGAACTTCGCGAAATCTCCACAAGGATTTTGTCCACCCGTTATTTCTTTAGTGCTCCATGAAATTCGACGAAGTGCCTCCCTATTGAGACTCATTCACCTATTCTCTTGCTAACCTATGGTGCTTCCCTTTGGTCTTCCCGCATGACTTATCTCCGTTTTTCTTCAACGACCTTGATGACCTATCCCTCCTGAGATTTTCTTCGACTTTAAGTCTTCAGCAAGAACTCTCTTCCTCGCACACCTCTCGGCAAACCTTCAACAATGTCTTAGTGTTGAAGCTCTTCAAATCTGTGCGCTCTTGCAACAACAGTCTTAAATGTCCTTTCTCATAACCACGACTCAGACTTCTTCTCCTCGGTCTGTGCCTCTCTTTCACGGCTTCAACAAACCCAAACGACTTCTGGGCGAATGAGAACAACAGTTAAACTACTGAGCCTTCATCGATGCACTCCTTGCAGATGAATTCAACTGCACTCTATGCAAGAATCTCCTGGATCAGATAGAGAAACAATTGAAACTCATTCTCTCTCTCTCTCTCATTCAGACTTTAGTTTCAAACCTGAACTCTCATGCACAACATATACAAAGAAAATACATAACCAGAAAACATACATTCAAGAGCATATAATTAACATACACAGAGAGACAACACCAGACCTGAGTTTGAATCAAAGACTCTCTTCTATTAATTTAGATCTGTACATAGGTGTTGTCCAAAAAGTTCTCTGCTTTCTCTCCTCCTCCTTAATTCTTCTCAATTTCTGGATTATTTTACAATGTACAAAGGAAGGTGTCTATATCCGTTTTCCCTCTCGAACTTTAAAACTGTCTAATCTAGAATTAAATATTCTATCTAGTTTACACTAAATCTATTAAATGCCTCATCTACCTAAGGACGAGAGCTATCTGCTCAAGGTCCATTACAATATACAAGGTGTGCTTCATTAATTCTCCACATTAATGTTTGGTGCAACCATATCAAGGTGAAATTCAAAAAGAAATTTGTTGCTTGTCCAGCTGTCTTTTCTGCTCTTGCGCTGGTTCGCTTGATGAGTTGGCGATGCTCCTGCATCATGAAGGCCTGAAGCCCCAGGGTTAATCACAATGTTTTGTTGGAGAAGACCCATGGCGTAAGATCCGATAGTCTAGAACTTGAAACGTCGGTGAAATCAAAGTATGGTGCAGACAAGGAGAAAATTGTCAAAGTCCCAAAAGGGCATCCTAGTCGTTGATCTAGGAAATGACACGTGGAGGCAGGATATCTTGTTCGCCGTTTTAGCGTCGAGAGATATAAGGATTTGTGTTGCATGGAAGACCTTCAGAAATCACCAAAGCTCGAAAGGAATTGATCTGGACTATCCATTTGGGTGGATATTGTAGACCATCGATATGAAACTCAATGTAAAGCGCTTTTCAACGATATAGGGGAATTGTAGAAAAAGGGCATTGTAAGAAAATCGTCGAAGCCTGAAAATATATAATCTGAGTCATCAATATCAGGGTTCATTATGAACCATCAATCTGGTCACCTAGTTTTCAACAGTTCGAGGAATTTTTGTTAAGAGATAGAGGGATAGGAAGGTCTCGAAGTCCCAAAATTTTTGAAGGAAGGAGCTTTGGCCCATGGTTTTGGCCCTAGGTCTCCGGGGAGGCTTTGTAAGCACTCGAGGACTCCCGAAAAGGAAAATTTACACTCAAGAAGATGGTTTAAGGACCTGTGTATTAATATTTTGGGCTTGGAGGGAGCCTACGAGATAATTTTTGTTGGACAGACCTACCACACTTAGAGGGGGTGTGAATGAGTGTGGGGCTCTTTTTCCCAAAACTTCCCTCTTTCACAAAAGATCATCAATTAGCATTCAACATTTATTCATTACCCATTGTTTTCATTTATAACCAGTTATATCTGAGCACATATCAACAATATATCATCCACAAGTCATCATCGCAATGAACATAAAGAACACAAGATGTATGTACAATTTTCTTTTTATTACAGACTATAATCCTTGGGGTTTATCAGCAACAACTGAATAAAGTACAAATCTACAACAACACCAGCTCTATATGCAATACTCAGCTTGCATTTTCAGCACCAACTGAGATGAGGCAATAATCCTCAACAAATATCAATCTGTACCATAAATAGGAGCATCAACCATGCACCAACCTGTGCCAAACAACCTATAATCAACCTGTACCATAAACAAGTGCATCCAACCATGTACCAAGTATATACCAATCATGTGTCAACTACTCATCAACAATGACTCATCAATATGTACCAACATC
>ML829334.1:64467-75144 GCA_009831015.1 Picea engelmannii | reverse complement strand
GGGGAATTCAAATATGGTTCAAAGTTCCGTAAGCGACAGTCCACAAATTTATGTCCATAGTTATGACAGATGTAACATTCTGGTTCATCGAATAAAGGATCATAACGATTGTTATGCTGAACCTGTGTCCTTTTCCCATCCATCAAGTGATTTACAGTATGTGGTGGCTTGTTACTTGGTTGTCTCAATCTTTGTTGTGGCAGATATCTATACCTTGAATATCTTGATTGCTCATAATTTAATTTTAAGGAACAGTTTACAACTTTATGACCAAAGTTAGAACAAAAGAAACAATACCCATAGAAAAAACGTTGGTACCTGGGAAAAGTCTATCTTCTTTGAGGAGGTCGATTTCTTTCATGTCGATAATTTCTCTAATCTACAGATTCAGTTTTGGTACTTTTCCTTTCATTCCTTCTTAGTGGTTGATTTTCTTTATTTGTTTCTGCAGAGTGATTGTTGTCAATGTTTGAGGATTTGACAAACTTGATAGGTTCTTTTTTACTTGGTTGACCACTACTTGATCCCTCTTCATAATGAAAACCAGTTTTCAGCTTTGGATTCCTTTGCTGATTCAAAATGCTGCCCAGTCCTTCCGAGGCTTTGATACTTGACAGATTCTGATGATACAAGGCTTGAAACCTCTCCAACTCTTTTCTAGTTTTCACTACTTCTTCTTCCAGAGATTTACATCTTTTCTTCTTTTCTGATAAATGTTGTTTCAAAATGTCCTTGATTTTCTTTGCCTCTTCTAATTCCACTTTTAGCAGGGCAAAGTCTTCATCAAGATGTTTACTGTCTTTCTCGAACTGTATCAACAATTGTGTTTTCTTTCTGTTCTTAATTTCGAGTCTGTCAATCTCTTCCAACGCACCAATCAGTTCTCCTTCCATATCAACCATAGCTTCTTCTTCATTAGCCTCACTTCCTATGATTTTATTATCATAGTCCTCTTTGGCCATAAGTATGAAGTCATTTAGTTTATCTTCAATAGAGGACTAACTGTCTTCATCATCTAAAGGGACATCATCATTGTTTACACAAAGACTTTTCTTCTTAAAATTATTCTCTTTAAAGAAATTTATGTGTTTGTACTTCTCCTCATCATCACATGTCTGATCATTTCTTTTGTGAGGACATTTATTTGAAAAATGACCTATATTTCCATAGTTGAAACATTTGAAAGGTAGTTTACCTTTTGTATTTGTCTGATCCCTTCTTCAGTCTCTTCACAAATTTTGCTGCAATTTCATCTGGATCAGAATCCTCGTTCTTGTCTCCCTTAAATGATGTTTCTCTAGAAGTGGGTTTATCTTTAACTATTCACATTTCATATGCAGTCAATGTTCCTAGAAGTTGATCAAACTCCAAGGTTTTTAGATCATTGAGTTCTTCTATAGTAGAGACCTTCGGGTTAAACCTACCTGGTAGAGATCTCAAAATTTTCTGAACTAAAGAAGGTCCCTCAATTTTTTCACCAAGTGCTTTCATTGCATTTACTAGTTCTTTAACTCTTAGAAAGTATTTTCCAACAATTTTGACTTCTTTCATCTTCAGCTGTTCAAACTGTACTTTGTAAATTTGAAGCTTGGCATTCCTTACCTTCTCATTACCTTCATAACTGCTAATGAGTTTGTCCCACATTTCTTTGGCAGTTCCTAGGTGCATAACTTTTACGAATTCTTCTTCTAGAAGCCCACTCAAGATAACATTCATAGCCTTAGCATTGCAGCTAAATTCTACCTTGTCATCCTTATTAGCTAGTACACATGGCTTTACATAACCAATATCTACCACATCCCAGACATCTGCACTTAAAGCCATTATTTAGGTTCTCATTCCAACTTTCCATAGGGTAAAGTTTGTTCCATTGAACAGAGGGGCCTTATTGGTTGAATTTCCTTCATGGCTTGACATGTTTAAGCTCTAAGATCTACCCTTAGATAAAAGGGGTTGACTCTGATACCAATTGTTGGAAAACTGAGAGGGGGGGGAGGGTGAATCAGTTGTTACGAATCTTAAACAGTTATTATTATTTTAAACTCTTTGCAGAGAACTGAATGATAATCACAATAATGCAAGGAAGTAAGAAACAAAACATTCAACATCATTCACACATATGAAATATACAGAGACAAATATTTCCTGAGGAAACCCATAAAGGGTAAAAAACTCTTCTTCTTTATATGATAAGTAATATTTACATCATGTACATTATCATACTTATGAGCACCAACTCATAATGAGGCTACAACCTCCGTTTTGCAAGCTGCAACCTACTGAGAGCACCAACTTCCAGTCACACATGCACCAACCTATATAACTAAGAGCAACAATTCTCCCTCGCACCACCCTGCCACCCTCGTTTCTTTGGCTACAACCAGATGGAAGATACAACTCCCTCTATTCAAGAACCCACTTGAACCTCTGAGGAAAACAATCCTCCCTAGCACCTCCCTTCCACCCTGAAATATAAAGTTTTCTATATGTATAAATTTATCACAGCGATACAATATTTATCATTGGCTTACCAGGGTTATCACTTTTCTGCTATGCTTCTCTGCTCTCCTATATTAGTGTATCTTTGTCTGCATCTTCTTGCAATTTCTGATCTTCTTCTTTATTCTACAAGAGAACCATAGCCTTCCTTTAGTGTCTCACTATCCTGTTGCACACATGCCTTGCACGTTTTGTGCTTCTACCTTTTATGCTCTATGCGCCATGTCCATTCAATGCACCATTCCTCTTCTCTATCTTTCGGCTGCTGCACAATCCTCCTTCTACACTCCTGAATCCCTCTCAACAACAACTCCCATATCTTCTTTCTTATGCCTTCTTATAGTCTCTGTGCATCTTGTGCATGACCTGTGTGCAATGCTTCTACATGCTCTTCATGTCGAGTGCTCTACCTGATCATCATTGCAACTCTTCAGCTTCTCTAGTTGTTCATCCCATGTGTCCATCATCACTGGGTGTTATGATGAGATTCCTTAGCCTCTCCAATAGTCAAGAGTCTTTGTCGTATCTGTCACAGTTGATGTCATCCTCTCTGTTGTAGTTACAGGCTTCAACACTCATCCATATGTCAATTTCCTCTACGAACAGTCTTCATTCCATTGGCATATTCCTTGAGACTCTTCAACTCATTTGGAAATCACCCAGAAGTCTCTTCTATTCCTTTGGAAAAAACCATCAGTGGTTTCTAGTAGTTACGTTGTGAACCTCCAAAAACCACTTCATCAACTAAATCACCACTGATCGATTAACTGTTAAGAGAAATAGTATCCCTTTGATCATATTCCTGAATAACCTGCACTGTTGGATCATAAATGATGGGTCTCACGCTTATTTCGCAATTTCGCAATTTGGCCTTTTGGCATTTTGGCATTCTAACATTCGGCTTTTTGGCATCCCTATGGTGACATATCTCGACTCTCCAAGTTGAAATCTGGAAAATGAAGATTAGCTTCGTGTTACCTCCTCCCTTGAAACTTCGTCGATGTTACCATGGGTTATGACAAAGGGCCAATTCTAAACATGTATTTCACATTTCGCATTTCGGGGATTTTGTGATGAGTCGTCTCGACTCTCGATGTCCCAAACTCCAAAATGGAGCTTGTCTCTTCCAGCTCTTCTCTACATCTTTTCGAAAATGTGATCACAAGCGGTGACCATAGCCTTATTCGAAAATTCATTTCGGCGTTTTGTCATTTTGGCATTTCTATTGCAAAGTGTTTCGACACTCCAACTCTCGGTATCCGAAACTAGAACCAAAAGGTGTTTTTTGCATTTCGGCATTTTGGCATTCCGACATTCCTTGTGATGAAGTGTTTTGATGACCCATCTCCCGGTATCTGAAATCTACACAAAAAGGTGTATCGACGTTTCACATTTCGCGACTTCGGGACTCCTGTGATGAAGAGTCTCGACTCTTGACTCCTCCAACTCTCAGTATCCGAACCTCTGGTCAATGTGCCTGTTTTGGGTTTTTGGAGTTTTGCATTTCATGATTTCAGGACTCCTGAAGATGAAGAATCTTGACTCTTCCAACACCCGATATCCGAAATTGTCCTCCTTCTTTCGAGATTTTGGTGTTTCACATTTCGCGAATCCAGGACTCCTAATGATGAAGAGTCTTGACTCTTCCAACTCCCAGTATCTGAAACTGTCCTCCTACTTTTGGGATTTTGGTGTTTCGCATTTCACGATTCCGAGACTCCTGATGATGAAGAGTCTCAACTCTTCCAACTCTCGGTATCTGAAACTATCCTCCTTCTTTTGGGATTTCGGTGTTTCGCATTTCGTGATTCTGGTACTCCTAATGATGAAGAGTCTCGACTCTTCCAACTCCCGGTATCCGAAACTGTCCTCCTACCTTCGATATTTCATAACCCCACTTCACCTTTCTCTTTAAAGAACGTACAGGTTCTCTTGGATCCAACGTCGGTTGGACCTCGAGCTCAGATCTAACGTTCATCGAGAATTCTCAATGGGATCCAAAGATCACTATTGCTTCTCCTCCTGGGCTTACACATCCTACTAACTTGGAATAATTTCTAAATGTCAAAAGGCCTCAACCTTTGATCCATCTAAGATCTTGAGTACACTATCTCTCTTGAGCTTTGGCAATGAGTTAACCTCATCCCTGGTGCACACCTACGCACTGTGTGTGACTCTGTGCTAATCCTCTTGAGCTTACGTTGTCCTTGTTTTTCCATCGCTGGATACTCTGATCTTGCCATCAATGACAAGCACACCTGCCTGTAAATATGCCAACAGTGAGGCACCTTTTTTTTTACTTGATTGGTTCAATATATAATATTTTTACATTTTGGCCATTCTTCTTTCGATACATTTTCTCCATAATATAGAATATGATCATCAGGACATGCATGAATATATTGATACTCCATTCCAATATATTTCATAATGTTATGTAAATATAGATATGTGTGGAAAAAAAAAATTGACAGTGGTAACAAAAATTCACCTAACAATCCACAACATTAAAAATCAATGCTCGTTAATGTAAATAATATTAATCGTACATATTGCATCCAAATTTTACATCTGATCTACTAACAATAAAAATAGAGGAAAAAAAATACTTGTACCATCATGTACTAAGTGTGACAAAATATATTACGTACCTTAGAATTTGTGTCACATGATTGTTCGACAAGCCATTCATAACCTTTAAGTTCACCAACAACAATATAGCAGAGAGAATACTTGTTTTGGAGCCCTCATAAAGATGTTGAATTGCGTTCTCAGGTAAAGGTATTTCAAAAACACCATCAAGATGGCCATCATCATCATGCATTCCAACATTATTAAATGTCTACTCGATCAATATATTTTTCGAACCTTCTTCAATTGTGTTATAAGCATCAACATCTTTTTTCATAGGATCATTAACTTGATCTTCAATATTTGCTCCATGTTCCTAAACTAGTGTTTGTACAAACATGTCTTCCTCCATAGGCAGTGCCCTAGGTTTTCGTTCCATTATAATTACAAAACAACAATTAATATTAGTGTATATAACAAATATTTATAATGATACAAACATACTCTATCCAATGGCTACAATCACCAAGTCATGTTGAACCATTTTATAGATACATGATTTAATAATGATCCAATATGAAATATAACATACACATGTGCATCTTCTAAATTTTAGCAACAAGTATGGATTTGAATAAAGTAGATACATTGTTGGATGTGTCTACAATAGGGAGAATATCCCATAGACATAGGAGGGGAATTCAAAACATCCATAGTACACACACACACACCATAAGGGGAAAACAATGTGAAATAAATTACTTAACTAATTATAAATTCAATAAAATTAAAACATATCATTGTACATACCTCACTTACAAATCAACCATGGAAAATATCTCCTAAACAACCATGGAAATTATAGCCACAAAAAATTCATGGATTTGAATAGCAGCTACAACCACAAGTATATGATAGTATTCCCTCACTACTAGATGGTCGTGTTATGCCCAAATAGGAGTTGATGGTAATACCCCACTAGTATATGTGACGYAGACCCCCGACCCTYAGGMAAAKATCTACACAKGATCAATCTTCTTCRAATCCAMAGAACTRAAATTGTCCTTTCGGGCCCTCACTTGAACCCCATGAATCTGATCCACAGGTCCTTCACGAAAACCCCACATGCAGAACGTGCACCAGGTGTGAGTCTTCACCTCCACACGACCACAACCCATGCCTTAGCGCAAGCACCTTTCATGACTTGAGATCTCATGAGTTTGTGAGTCAAATACCCTCAACTCTAAACCTTCATTACCCAAGATGCAATACGGGTATGTCTCCTTCCTTGATAGCGCCTTCCACAAGCGATCGCCAACTAGGGCCTAACTCTAGCAACCCTCGCAACTCACAAATTCACAAGTTGGAGTGTTGATCCCTCATGCTCCTCCTTTGCGAATCCCTAAGACATGATAAGTCAACAATAAGTTGACTCCTTCCTAGGTGATGTGTGTCCACCACCTATCAACCATGCAGTCCCCACCTGATGTATGTGCCACATGTTCACATGAGCCCTCGACGCTCAGGAGTTTGCAACATTAGCGATCAAGTTGCAACTCCTTCACCCTCCAAAACCCTGATACACAATGTAGCGAGGTGCCAAATCTCATGGCTCTCCTTCCTCCTCGATCGATGGTTCAGGTCAAATCGTGATCTTGCAACTCGGGGGTTTGAAGTGCAAAGAAATCCACCTCCCTGCTCACGATACCCAAATTTGTGAAATGACCCAGATCTCTACCAATTGTCCTCCAAAATGGACGGTCCTGAGGCTTTCGGGACTTGATGAATCCTCTTCCTTCTACTGTTATGAGGTTTAAACCTCGCACACCTTTTCTGGATCTAATGACTCACGACAACTCGACACTTCTCCCTCGAACTTTCTGTCGTCCATTCTACCCTTCTATGCAGCTTCCTAGTAATTAAAACACTCGCACCTTCTTTCGGATCCGATGACTATCAGTACTCTATGCTAGATCTGATGGCCCAGATCTATTCTCCTGCACACTCTTCTCCTGTTTCCTGGACGTAGACTCCAACGGTCCAAATCTCATCCTCCCAATACCGATCTAATGACAGTTGTGCTCCTCCTCTTGAGCTTGCGCTTCTTCCTTTCCCTTGGAAGATTTCTTGCTCCAAAAGGCCTTGACCTTTGTCTCTACTGTGAAGCCTGTAACCTTGGATCTCACCTGTATTCTAAGAGGTGTTCCTCCTCCTGAGCTTCTCAAACTCTAAACCCTCCAAAGGGTTTTCTTGGCCTCTACGATTTCTTGCACGATCCTTGCACGCAACTCTGCTATCCTTCCTGAGATTTTCCTTCTCGAACCTCTAAGGGGTTCGACCATTTTCTCTCCTTTAAAAGGGGAATTTGGTGCCCTCTTAACAACATCCTCCTTAAGCATGCTTTGCTGAGAAAATAGAGTATTCAACAACTCTGTGAGTGTCTTTCTCCTTAACACTTCCCTTTTCTGAGAACTCAGAATAAGAGTTCCTTTTGTGCACACTTGCACCAAATTAATGCCCACCTGGTAGAGTTCTCTAGAGTCCTTAGTGACTTTGTATTCTCACTGAACTCAAAATAGAGTTCTTTTGTGCACTCCTTCCACTCGATCGATGCCCTCCTACCATAGCTCTATAGAACCTTAGACATTCTATCTTCTCTGTGCCCTCCTCTACACAATTCTTCCTTCAAGGTGTTCAGCAACCTTGAGGCCTCCTCCTTTAGTCAATGACTTCCTCAAGTATGCCCTCCTGGCATGTCTTTGTCTAAATTCCATAGAATTCAGAAGTGTAGTCTATGCACTGGCTTACAGAACCCACAGTGTTCTGTCATGCAACCTCTTGCATGAAAAAACAAATAACGAGACCTAGAATCAAAGAACCCAATAGACAACAATTTTTGTCTGTAACCTACAAATGCGTACAAACATACATCTAAAACATATCATAAATGCATAAAGACATTCATCAACAAACACAAAATAACATGCAGGAAAAACTGCTTTGATTGTATTAATATGAAATGCCTCTTTACAATGTGAGATCGGACTGTAACAAAGTCACGGATTCCTCTCTTCTCCCTATTCTCTCTATTCTTCTCTACCTCTCTACTGACTAACTGCCTACGGAAAAAAAAAGATATTTTTACAAAAGGGGCTCCTTGAGCTCTTCCCTCCATCTCACCAACTCTCATTAAATTACATTCAATTACATTGAATGGATGTCTAGTCTGAATCGGATCTAGATCTCAGCCTTACAACCATTTAAGGAAAACTTTATCTAAAGATTGTACAAATTCATGGCTTTTGGCTTTACTAGCCTTACAATATTTAATACAATTTTCAAATTTGAAATTTGAAAGTGAGAGGGTTGCACCTCTCCTCTCCATTGAATGTGTGCTTGATGTGTTGGATGGTTAGCGCTTGATGACGTGGAGCGATGCTCCTGCATCCCTCGGGCCAAAATCTGCATAGGATCGATATTCTTCAAATCTACAGAACTGAAATAGTTCTTTCATCCCCTCACTGGAACCCCACGAATCTGATCCACAGGTCCTTCACAAAAACCCCACCTACACAACGTGCACCAGGTGTGAGTCTTCACCTCCAAACAACCACAACCAGGGCCTTAGCGCAAGTGCCTTTCGTGACTAGCGATCTTGTGAGTTTGTGAGTCAAATACCCTTGACTCCAAACCTCCAATACCCAAGATGCGATATGGGTATGGCTCCTTCCTTGTTAGCACCTTCCACAAGTGACTGTCGGCTAGGGCCTAACTCTAGCACCCATCGCAACTCACAACTTTGCGAGTTGGAGTGTTGAGCCCTCGTGCTCCTCCTTTGCGAATCCTCGAGACAGGATAAGTCAACAATGGGTTGAATCCTTCTCAGGCGACATGTGTCCACCACCTGTCAACCACCCGCTCCCCACCTGATGTATGTGCCACGTGTTCACATGAGCCCTCAGCACTTGGCACTTTGTGACTTTAGCGATCAAGATGAAACTCCTTCACCCTCTAAAACCCCGATACATGATGTAGCGAGGCACCAAATCTCACGTCTCTCCTTCCTCCTCAGTCAACGGTTCTGGTCAAATCGTGATCTCACGACTCAGGTGTTTGAAGCGCAAATAACTCCGCCTCCCCACTCGTGATGCCTGAATTTGCAAAATGACCTAGATCACTACCACCTGTCCTCCAAAAGGGATGGTCTCAAGGCTTTTGAGACTTGACGAGTCCTCTTCCTTATACTGTTACGAGGTTTAAACCTCACGCACATTTTCTAGATCCAACGACTCACGACAACTTGACACTTCTCCCTCTAAGTTTCTTCCATCTGTTCTACCCTTCTGTGCAACTTTCTAGGGATTAAACCCCTCTCACCTCCTTCTATATCTGATGGCTATCAGTCCTCTGTGACATATCTGATGGCCCAGAACTATTCCTCTGCGCACTCTTCTCCTATTTCCTGGATGTAGAATCCAATGGTCTAGATCTCGTTCTCCTCTGCACAATTCTTCCTTTGCTAACATCTACATCGGGTGGGGAGGAGAGGTGCAATCCTCTCACTTTCAAATTTCAAATTTTAAAATTGTATTAAATATTGTAAGGCTAGTAGAGCCAAAATCCATGCATGTGCGCATGCTTTAGATAAAATTTTCTTTAAATGGTTGTAAGGCTGAGATGTAGATCCGATTCGGACTAGACAACCATTCAATGTAATTTCATAGGAGAATGAGATCTAAGCCAGTGCACAATTCTTCCTTTGCTAACATCTGCATGACAATCTGCTCATGGCAATCATCTACTGGCTTTGGATGGTTCAACCAGTGCAGAGGAGAACGAGATCTAAGCCAATGCACAGTTCTTCCTTTGCTAACATCTGCATGATTGTCTGCTCATGGAAATCATCTACTAGCTTTGGATGGTTCAACCAATCCTCTAGCATCTCCAAATCCATCTCCCATGGAGTGAGCATATTATCTGCATGCTCTTCTTCTACTACAACTTCCAGTGTTGTAGTTATCCTTTGTTTAGCCTCTTGACTAAAAATTTCGAGCATTTGTGTTGAATGCTCTTCTTCTTCAATTGGTTCAGGTTCTAATGTCTGTCCCATTTCTTCTTCCTCTTGGGTGGATTCTAACATCTTCTCCTTCATCATGACAATCATCGCTAGTTGTCTTTCTGTTGTTGTTGTATTGGAAACACACATGCTAGCCTCAACTAGGCTATATGGGAGGAATACCTTTATCCCTACAATCATCAGAATGCTCTTCTGATATTCCTTCTCTATCAGTTGTCCTTGTTGATATGAACTCATCTTTTTGTTGGGTATGTGTTATATTCTTTGCACGAGTAGTAGTGATTGAGCGCCTGCACTGGGCACGCAGGGGGGTAAGAGGGGGTGTGTAGGGGGGCGAAGCCCCCCGCGCAGGGGTTCGGGGGCAGCGCCCCCCAAAAATTTTTTTGGGGCCGACATATTTCCGGGACCACATGATATTAGGTGGTTTTCGGCACATGGTTTTTGCCAATGGTTTTCTATTTCCGGTTAAGGAATTAGGGTTTTGGACTAATCCAGGTCATTGGGTTAGGGTTTTGGATGCTGCTGGCTCC
>ML829334.1:27523-39073 GCA_009831015.1 Picea engelmannii | reverse complement strand
AACTTATGAACTCATAATATTCACTGAAAACAAATGAAGTTAAAACATTTTGAAAATAGTAATTTGGTAAAGACTTGTGGGATGTTGTGACATGAACATCTTTCATGTACCAGATCATTTAAATACTTCAATCTTGCGATCAAGAAGCCAAAATGTATCTCACATGCTATTCCAAATCCCTTTCCCTAAAGAAACATTACAAGCTTGCAACCGATATAGTAGAGGCCCATTGCAAAGGAGAGGAAACCATGGTGGAGATTCAAAAATATAAATAAGAGAAAATTCTACTGAAAAAACACAAAGAAGGTGTTGCGTCTTCTCTCAATTCTCAACTTTTTAGTGTCATGATCAAATGATTTCCCTGGATGAAAATATGAATCCTAATATAGTAACTTGGTATATATAAATATGTTATTGTTGTGTGGTGTAGTTTTGTTAAATTGATAGGTGTGTACCATCATTAACATATTATTTGATATAATTTAATGGATGTTATAATGGTAAATTTAAACACCTTTTATATAAAAGTTTTTGTATGAGAAATATGGTATTTTAGATTTTTATTTTAAATTTTTGTTTTCATAAAAAGTAGTATACTAACAATTAACAATTAAATCCACTAGAACATATTTATAATATCATTTTTAAAAACTTTAAAGTTTTCTAATATTCTAATTCATAAATCCAATCTAAATATTTTAATTCATAACATTATGGTTGGAAGATAAAATATATAATCTTGATATGAATTATAATGCAAACTTTCTTTTGCAATTATTTCCATTACATCCTTGTTGGTGTCTGAAATGATTTAATTATAATGATGTATTTGATTAGATTGATGTATATGAGAAAACTTTATTTGGTGCATTTGTATAATTTGTGAGTGATAGTTTTTTTGTGTTGCTTCTAACTATAATAAAGTAAAAGATGTTGCTTCTATTTACTTATGAAAGATGTTATGTGTCATTCATATTCTTATTTTTTCTTAAACACATAATAACCTTCATATCTTATGCGAAAAAAAAACAAACTAATAATTTTATTTCAATTAAACAATCCTATCATATTTTATTAAATCTTTCTCTCCACATAAATTTTTAAAAACATGTATTATCTTCTTTAAAAAACACAATTCCAAATACAATGGAGGTAGAATATATCCACTTTTATAATGTAAATAGTGAAATTATTAAAACAAACTAACTTATCTTACTAATAATAAAATATATTATACCAATTTGATATATAAATAAACCATTAATTAAAAATCATATTATTATTTTATTTTATGTAGGAAGAGAAAACAAAATATTATAGCAATTAAAACTTCTTTAAAGCATCCATCATAATGTTAACAAAATCAAAATTTAAAAATAAGAAATACATATCGTTTATAAGACTTTTGAATTTTGGTAAGTTTAACCGTCCTAACAAACATGTATTTATTTATTCCAAATTTACATAAAATTCTATTGGTTTAAATAGAATAAGTGGACTGCATTTAGGACATTGCATATTTTCTTAAAATTTTATTAATTTCATTTTATAAATCGTTTTTCTTCGGAGATGGAATTTAACGGTTAAAATACTTATTATATATTATAGAATATTTTAATATTAAATAAAAAAATATAGGTATTATGAAAATATTTAAAATTTAAAATTTGTAAATAACTAAATTGACAAGTAATTCTTTTTTGAAATTTCAATTCCAACTCTACTCATTTGAAAAGTAAATAATTTTGAAATCCCAAATTTTTTTAAAAGTAAATAATTTTGAATTTCCAAACTTTTTAAGAAGTAAAGTTAAAAGTTCATTAATTTTAATTAAAAAATATGAAAATATGTAAATCACAAAATTAACAAGTAAATTTATTTTGAAATTCCAATTTTGGAAAAGTGTAAAAATCTATTAATTATAATTAAAAAGATTAAATTATGTAATTCTAATTTTTTACGAGTATAAAAACTCATTAATTGTAATATAAATTATTAATTTTTTTGTATATGGTAGATTCAACAACTAGAAAGAGCTCATAATTGTGTTACATAGGGTTAATTCCAACCACTTCCACTCTCTAGGAATATACACAAGTATAAGCCAATTGATCTACACCCCTAGAGTAGTGTGTACTTTATATTAAAAAGTACATAACCTTTTTTTTGAAGTTCCACACATTATGGAGTTGTCCTAAATTGACTAGGTATGTGACCTCTTAGGGATGCACCTTCTATATGTAAATAAACAAGGGTTATTATTGTACAAATTCGAATGAAGAAGGGAAACAAAGGCATAGAGAAGACTGGTTATAGTACTGGAAATAGGTGTTAACTGTCAGGAATTCATGCTCTTGACTCTTTTAATTAGTGTGTATTTTTATAAGACATCTCAACAAGGAAGATAGAAAAAGTTTTTGGGCTCATAATATCAACTGAGAACAAAAGGAGTTGAAGTGTTTTAAAGGGAGTAACCTAGGAAAGGCTTGTGTGGTCCTTGTGACCTGAAATCCTTCCCTTTCGTGGATCATTTTTGTGTGAATCTAGAGATATCAGAGGCCAAAATGTCTCTTAGACACAATTACAAATCCAATACTCATAAGCAATGTTACAAGGTTGCAAACTTTAGAAGGTTGATGTCGATATAGTAGATGTTGGTCACAAGTGAGTGGAAACCGTGGACGAGATTCGAAAGTCTAAACAAGAGGAAAGTCTGCTGAGCAAATGTTATGTGTCCAATGTTATAATGGTAAATTTCAACATTTTTATATAAATTTGTGTATGAAATATGAAATTGTTGTTGTATATAATATTTTTTTTTTAGTTCTATAAAATGTCTTCCTTCGTTTTTATTAAATTAAGTTTTTGTTTTAATACGAAAATAATATACATGAAACAATACTTAAATACAATTGGATATGTTTATATTATCATTTTAAAAACATAAAATATTCTAATATTCTAATTCATAACTTCATGGTTGGAAGATAGAGTATATAAACATATCTAAGCACCATTTTCATATGAATCATAATGGAACCATAGATCCTGCAAACCCCATAGATCTCGCAAGACCAAACAGAAAACCCCATAGATCCTGCAAACCCCATTGCACCCTCTGCGGGAAATGTACCTCAATCTATCAGTCAAGGAACAGAACGACTGAGCCAGGGCAAGGAGCCTGACCTAGCCCACCCTGTCACAGCTCTTGATCTGCAAGAGACAGAGGAAGGGGAGGCGGATATGGAGCTAGAAGAGAAAGACCTTGCTAGGGTGGATCTGGAGCACCTCGAGCATGCCTATAGGCAGCAAAAAATCTATACCATACCTAGAGATCAACTATGGAAGGTCCACAAAGTATTCCTCAAATCCTCAGCTGGGTCCTCAGCTCGAGCCAGTAAAGGCCTAGTAATCCAGGGCAGTCAATCAAAAAACCCCACCAAAACCCAGAAAGACGAAAAGAAAAGAGGCCGTAAATCCACCAACAAACTCATACAAGAAATAGGGAACTTTATGGTAAACTCAGGACAAATTAACCTGATCTTAGACAGCTTCCCTCCTCTCCCCACTCCCCCGTCATCATGAAGATCATCACGTGGAATATCATAGGGCTCAACGGACGTAGCAAGCAAAAATTGCTACGGGATCTTATATTAGCAGAAACACCAGAAATTTTACTCCTACAGGAAACAAAATGTACTTCAGAAGACATTGACAAGCTACTACCCTACTACTGGAAACGAGGGACGAAAGTATCTATAGATGCCACAGGAACAGCTGGAGTTGTGGTTGTTCTATGGAACACCAATGCAGTACTACTAGAAAATTTCATCACTACCAAATGGTCTATCACAACTGATTACAGGCTTATAGGCTCAAAGAGGCCTGGACATCTGACCAATGTCTATGGCCCAGCCAACACAAGGGATAAGAAGGCCTTCCTCAGGAGCCTGCATTATGTTTCTAGCCTAACACGGAACAAAAACTGGATAGTTGGTGGTGACTTGAACATCATCCATAGCCTGGAGGAAAAAAGAGGAGGCTCAAGGCGCCTGGATAAGGACTTCGATGACTTCAATGCTCTCATAGACGAGCTTCACCTAATTGATTTGGACACCAACAATGGCTTGAACACTTGGACAAATAGAAGAACCGGTATACACCAAATTGCCTGTAAGTTGGACAGATTCCTGATATCAGAATCTCTTGTGATGAAAGGCACCACAATGGAATCAGATATCCTAAACTTCTCTGGGTCAGATCACTGGCCCTTACAATTAAGAATGGATATCCCAGCTACTCTCGGTAAGAAACCTTTCAGATTTGAGAAATTCTGGCTAGATCACCCGGATTTCCAAGAAAACATCCAAGCTTGGTGGAGGGAGGCAGCGGTCCCCGACGGATCCAAAATGTATAAATTCTAGCAGAAGTTAAAGAATCTCAAGCAAACTCTCAAACTCTGGAACCAGAATACGTTTGGCAACATTTTTGATTCTCAAAAACAGCTTTCGGCGCAATTGGAAGTGATTCAACATTAGATCAGACTACAAGGATTCACAAATGAGCTTAAAGCTTAGGAAATAAAATTAAATCAACAGCTCGAAGTCAGGAAAAAGAAAGAAGAGATGTTATGGAAACAAAAATCGTGGGTGCAATGGCTCAGGGAAGGGGAGCGCAACACCGAATTCTTCCACAGGACTGTCATCCAAAGACGACACTCCAACAAGATCACTCATCTCATCTCAGACGACGAGGACATGGTACACTCCCATGGGGATATGGAAAATACCTTGATAGGCCACATTCAAAACCTCCTCACAGAACCCCGGGCAGACAGACATGAAGCAATCAACAAGGTCACCCGACATGTGCCCTCCCTCGTCACCCCGGAGCAAAACGCCGCCCTTCTCCGACCAATAACAATAGAGGAAGTAGACCAAGCACTTCAGGAGACCCCTAAGGATAAGGCTCCAGGCCCAGATGGTTTCACAAGCGACTGCTTCCACCACTGCTGGCCGCTGATCAGAACAGAAGTATGGGAAATTTTAGAGGATCCCCGAGCCACCGACCAGATCCTCCAGGCTCTCAATGCCACCTTCATAACCTTAATTCCCAAAGAGGGGCAGGCACATCACCCCAATTAGTTCAGGCCGATAGCGTTATGCAACGTCATTTATAAGCTTCTGACAAAAGTGATAGCCAGGAGACTCAAGCCCATCTTACCTACAATAATATCCCTAGAGCAATCGGGCTATGTTGAGGGAAGACAAATCTTAGACAGTGTAATCCTCGCCCATGAGGTGATCCACTCTCTGCAGAAGACCAAGACCCCTTGTATGCTCCTCAAATTAGACCTCTCTAAAGCATTTGACAAGATTATATGGGAATACATGCGAGCAATGCTTATAGCTTTTGGCTTTGATCAATGCTGGGTAACCTGGATTGTGAATCTAACCTCTTCGACCTTCTTCTCTCTTCTCATCAATGGCGTACCATCGAGGCCCTTCTCCCCCTCCAGAGGGATCAAGGAAGGAGATCCCCTCTCTCCGTTTCTGTTCATTATTATGGTCGAAGGCCTTAGTAGATCCATCCATGCAGCTATTGAAAACAAACTTCCAACAGGTCTTCCCTTGCATGGTATTTCCCCTCCTATCTCACACAACCAATTTGTTGATGACACCCTCCTGATGGGTATCCCCACTGTCCGGGAAGCCAGCTCCATCTCGAATATTCTTCAAAATTTCTTTGACACTTCGGGGCTAGACTGCAACAAGGATAAATCCCAAATCTTTTTATTTAACACTCCCATTCCGGTCCAGTGACACATCTCTAGCCTCATCGATTTCAACAGAAGCTCCCTTCCATCCAAATACCTTGGCATCCCCCTGATTGACAATGCACTCCAGAACTCCTCTTGGGAGCACCTCCTATCCTCCTTCTCCAAAAGGCTTTCCTCCTGGACCTATAGAGCTCTAAACCTACCGAGTCGCCTCCTGGACAAACTCTGTCAACCCAAGGAGCAAGGCGCTAAGTGCTAAAAAAGGCTTGGGTTTAGCAGACCCCTTCATCATAAACAAGGTGCTAAGTGCCAAAATCCGGTGGCGATGGTTAAAAATCCTCAGGGACCTTTGGGCCCAACTTTGGAGGAAGAAATATTCTCCAAATGTGGCAGATAAGAACCTTATCCACTGGACTGAGGATAACCCGGGCTCCTTAATATAGACAACAACCAGGCAGAATCGACAACTAGTAACTGAGCACGCCTTCTGGGAAATCAGGACTGGAAAAACGACCCTTTTCTGGCAAGATTCCTGGAAACAATGGTCGGTTCTGAGTAAGGAGGACTGGGCCCATGACATCTGTACTCAAACCACCCGGGAAGGCCTGAAAAAAGTAGCTAACTATTAGCAGGACAACCCCCAGGAAGACACTTGGCACCGATGGCACCTGGACAGGGGAAGCATCGAGCTGGAGGCCGGCATGGATCTATCTCCTTGGCACGAAGAGATGACGAAACGGAAAATTCCCAAAATAGCAGGAGAGGATATCTTGAGATGGGGATATAGACCACGGGGAACCTTCAGCACTTGGGAAGCATACCAGCTCAGAGCGTATGTAGACCCTCTCCCTAACACGAAAGTGTGGCACAAGCTCTGGAGTCTTAAGCACTGGCCAAAAATCACCCTCTTCCTTTGGCTTGTCACTCACTCTAGCATCCTAACCTGGGATAACCTATCGAAAAGGGGATTCGTTGGTCCCTCTATATGATTACTATGTGGAGAGGCAGAGGAAACAATGAACCATCTTCTCAACTCTTTCCATTATACTACTCAAATCTGGGACCAAGCAACACTTATTATGCGCACCTCAGACCGCAGTAGAGATAGCATCATGGTGACCATTACAAACTAGAGGGACCAAGCTTTCTGCTCCACCCTCCTCAATCGTGTTTGGCAACTTCTACCGGGCTTCATTCTATGGCAAACCTAGAAAGAAAGGAATAGAAGGACCTTCAAAGGTCTATCCCTCCCCTGGAAACACTGTTGGCATCAGTGCTATCGTAACATCCTGGAGACTCTCCATCTTCAGCCACGACCCGGTGAGGATGATAACAACAATCCAGAAGAACTTCCCATCATTTGGTTTTGGACTCCACCCTCTCCCCTTCAGGCTCGACCTTCTTCTACCCCGCCCCATCCCTCTAGCAGCCCCTTCCTTCTGGTCTCCTCCCCCAGAAGGCTTCCTCAAGCTCAACTTTGATGGGGCCTCTAAGGGCAATCCAGGACCTACAGGCTATGGAATTGTCCTTCGCGACAACCTTGGGCACATCCTTCTCATCAGTGCGGGCCCCATCGGCCACTCCATGAACAATGCAGCAGAGCTGAGGGGTCTTACCAGGGGACTCAACTGGCCATTAAAAACAACTTTACCAAGCTAGTCGTTGAGGGCGATTCTTTAATCATCATCAACCTGCTGTGGAAAATTGTAAATGGGGCCAACCCGGATAAAATATCGCCCAACTGGAGACTCTTGCATGGATTGCAGAACATTACTGATTCACTATGACCAGGTCTGACTATCATCCCAACCCACATCAGAAGGTAGGCAAATCAAGTGGCGGATGACCTAGCAAATATAGGCATCAACTGGAGCGAATCGGAACTCCTTTGTAATTCAGCCTTGGAACCTGATCATCCCATTCTTCAGCAATGCATTCGCAAAGCTAGGACGACGGATGCTCCCCCAGATGGGGTGTTAGTGGAGACCACCTAGCGCATAACAGAGGAGGGCATATGACAACAGGGCACAGAGCCATGTGACGGGCTTGTGCCGCCGTCCGCCACCCCTCCGCAGCATTAAAACGCTCGTATGGCGATGGGAAAGAGTGTTAATGCACACAATCGGCCTCCGCATTGTCTTATGGCACTGTTACTAGTCTCTGTTCACTGTCTCTGCTGGTGGTTTGATGGGATTTCCCATTCACAACCATGGTCGTCTTTTGATTGCGCTCACTGGTCCTCGAAGACTCCTCTCAACACCCAACCCGGCGACCACATATGCGCGCATCCCATGCCTAAACATAAAAAACGTTTGAGAGGGAGGCCACGGCGGGGTTCTCCCTAGAGACCTCGTCAACCCTCTTTTTCTCCGCGCACTTCGCCTCCCACTGGTTCATCCATTCACCCCCAGGTCGTGCCTCATAGCCTTACTCCTCTCAACCCGCCGACTATGAGCTTCAATTGCATGGAACTTATTCCTCAGCTGCCCCTCTCTTCTCTGCGTCTCCTCTTCGCCCCACCGGTGAATGAACCGATCCATCCCCCAAGCCTGGCTTTTCCAAGAGACGTAGGGGCCGACCAACCACCTCCTACGCGGAAGCCTGGGAACTCTGGCCCCTCCACCTCTGACACTACTAATGACGAGCAGATGAAAGACAAGTTGGCCATTCTCTACGGCCTCGTCTTCGAACTCCGCCAGGGGGTGGAGGACCTGCAATTTAGGCTCCAACTTACCAACGAAAAGGTGGCTCTCTTTCTTCAGCTCCTCTCCTCTATGCATGAGACTGTTCTCTCACCCCCGGAAGGAGCGACCTCTAGACAGGATCCTGCAGCAGATGCCACAGAAGGAGAAGACAAGGTGTGCACGACGACAATTGAGGATATCGCAATGCAGTGTGCAGCTACTACAGGTGAGGACACCGCAATGCAAGGTGCAGTAGAGTCGGAACTGGAACGAAATGGGAACGTGACCATGGAAGTGGAGGATAACACGAGGCACGACCCTGGTGCTGCGACCATGGAGCAGGTCGAGGTGCAGTGGGGGGACGGGATGGCATGTTTCGAAGAGGAACCATGGCCAGGGGATCTCAACGCAACCTGGCCGGGTTACGCGTCCGGTGTCTAGACTCATGATGTGTTCGAAGCCGAGCCAGTCAGGTTCTCCTTTTTATGGTTGTCCACGTTGTCTTAGACATTGTTTTTTTATAGTTTATAACTATGCTTATGCTGACTAATCTGCTGACTGGGCTGGTTTCCCCTCTGTTGGGGAAGCCTAGTAATTACAGCAAAACAATCTATGTATTTTGGAATTTCCTTTTCCCTCTAGCAAGAACTTAATATATTAAACCTCTTACCTACAAAAAAAAAATAAAATCTTAATATTTTATTCTTTAAATTACATACATTATAAAGTTTATATTATTATTGTTATTTTAACAGAACATTATGAAATCAACCCAAATTGACCCGGTCATTATGAAGTATGCCCAATTTCATAAAAAAATTCGATTGGTTTAAATATTATAGGTGGTCTACATTTATGACATTACACATTTCCATATAAGTTTATTATTATTATTTTATAAATCATTTCTTCTTGAAATGGAATTTAATAACTAAATTATCTATTATGAAATGTTTTAAACATTAAAAAGGAAAAAAAAAATAATTATTATAAAAAAAAATAAAAAATAAAAATTAATATATGTAAACATTAAATTTAATTAAAAAATATTAAAACATGTAAACATTAAATCTAATTAAAAAATATTAAAATATCTAAACATTAAAATATGTAAACATTAAATTTAATTAAAAAACATTAAAATATGTAGACATTAAATTTACAACTAATTGTGTTTTGAAATTCCAATCTTTCACATAATTAAAATGTGAAATTCCGTTAATTCTAATTAAGAAAACGTAGAATGTGTAAGCCATTAAATTAATAAGTAAAACGTATTTTGAAATTCCTTACAAGTATAAGTGTAAAATCCCTTTAATTTTAATTAAAAAAACATTAAAATATGTAACCCTTTAAATGGGAAAGTCGATGTATTTTGAAATTCCAACATTTCCTACGAGGGTAGTGCATAAGCCAATTAATTTTTTTATTCAAATCAAAAACCAAGTTTAAAATAATTTTAAAAAAATTACAAACAAATTATATTTTGAATATAATTTAAAAAGATTACCTTTTGAATTTTTAAAAGTGTCAGTTCATTATGATTATATTAATTTTTTTTTTTTTTTTAACTTCAACACATTATGGGGTCGGTCTAAATTCACTGGGTATGAGATTTCTTAAGGGAATCAGCTACTCGATATAAAAATTAAGGGTAACTATTGTTCAAAATCAAATAAAAAGGGAAGTGAAGATATAGGGAAAACCAATTATGGTAAATAATTTTCAATTGTTGAGAATTGTTGCATATGGCATAGCATATGTATTTATGGGATATTAAATAATACTTCTAATTTCATTAGATATTGTTTCATGTCTCCAATATTTTTTTTATTAAACCTCTTTCTAATACATCTTTCCAATAAAAAAAATCTACTTTCACTTGTTACCACATACCCTTTTTCATGATGTAGTCTACACGTTCTATGTTTTGGACTCTTTCTGAACATTTTTTCGACCAATTTTTCATGACATTTGGTCTAAGAATGTTGGAATTGGATATTTAAATTGTTGAGTATGTAAAATATGAGACTTCCATGGTTTTTCAGGGTGGTGAATCTATTGATGGATTCAAAAATGTAATTTAAGGAAGAAAAAATTGTGATTCCACCAACAACTATATAAAGAGATTCTTGCAGTACTACACTCTTTTTAATACCCTAATACCTATGAACCTCCCTATACCTTCAATTTGTTGAATTTATATTTTAAACTTTTAAAACCCCTTGATGAATGAATATGATATTGGTCAACAAGGTAAAGCCCCTATGGTATTTTCAAGAGATCTATGCAATGTAAATAGAAAAAACTTATAAAATCGTAATATTCACTGGCAACAAATGAAGTTAAAACATTTTCAAAAGAGTAATTTGATAAAGTATTGTGGGTCATTAAATGTCTCTCACACCCTATTCCAAAGCCCATGCCTGAAAGAAACATTACAAGGTTGCAACCGATATAGTAGAGGCCCATCGCAAGGGAGAGAAAACTATGGTGGAGATTCAGAAGTATAAAGAAGAGGAAAGTCTACAGAAAAAATACAAAGAAGGTGTTGCGTCTGTCCCCAATTCTTAGCTTTCCAATGTCATGATCAAACGATTTGCATGGATGAAAAGGTGAATCCTCATATAGTAACTTGGTGTATAACAATATGTTGTTATTGTGTGGTGTAGTTGTGTTAGATTGGTAGGCATTGTGACATGGACACCTTCCCTTTACTGGATCATTTATACTCGAATCTTGCGATAATAGAGGCCAAAATGTCTCTCACACTCTATGTAACATCCTACTCTTGCACGCACTGAGCATAATTATTATTTGATGACACTTGCGTGCAAGTGATTCGGTTCTTTATACGATTTGTTGTTTTGATTATGATTATGAGATATTATGGATACAATGGTATATTATTTTTTTGGTATTTACATCGACAGGTGTTATTGACTGGGTTCTCCTGACTGTGAAGGACTCTGGAGGTTACAGGATGCGATGGAATCGATGGATCTCCTTGGACTCTAGATTGAGTCAGGGAGTGGACTGTTATGGTTGATTGATTTTGATATTACAGATGTGATGTATTACTAGATA